>JAATLQ010034089.1:0-13332 GCA_013421005.1 Heliconius erato x Heliconius himera | reverse complement strand
TCAAAGGTATACAATTGTATAATTCAAAAAATAATTTATAAAAAAAAAGTATCTAAAATATACAGAAATACATGTTAAGACCATCGCTTTGAAAAACAGCGTTTGCAACTGTTTTTCAAAGCGATTCGACGGTTTTAGGCACGATTTCCGGCACGAGGGAATGAATTATATTCATTTTGAACGAACTTTTGAAATTTTTTTTTGAAATTTTAATTTTCACTTAAAATTGTAAAATAAATTTATTACTAACAAAAAGAAAAACCGACTTTAAACGAATTAAAAAGTAAAAGAAAAAATACATAATGTAACACGTACTTTGATAATGTATTGAATAATTTTGAAGTTGGTGTCAAGTTAATGATACAACAGCCTTACTACAATATCGAATTACTAAGCTTGTTTATTTTACTTGGCACTACTGTATTGTAAAATTATTTTTTAAATCGTTTTTTGAAGACGGTTTTTCTTTTTGTTAAAAATTAATTTATCTTTAGTTCTACCACTTAATCCAAAATATTCTGCATTCCTACAAAATATATAACGACTATCTATTCCGTCAGGTTACAAGCGGAGTCCGGTGGTGTAGTGCCAGGTGTCCCCAGCGTGGCGGTAGCGGGCGCCGGCCCAGGGGCCCCAGTCCCACCTGAACCACCAACCGAGGCGCCCACACAACCGCACCACGCTTAGATTTTATATAATTAAAAAAAAATTAAATTTAATTCATTTATAGTACGGTCGATGAGCTGTGGCCATCCTATGGTTTTTATAACTTTTGCGCATTGTTCGTTTGGAAAGTAAATAATCGAAAGTAAGAAAAATCAAATATGCGCAGTCATTTACAGCAAACTTCAGGGCGGCCATGACTCTTCAATTGTACTGTATAATACTTATGGTATAAGCTAAATGTAATATGTTAGTTATTTAAGATTAATATTTAATACCTCTCCATATGCATGTACTATATATGCAGGAATCAGTGAATATAATTAGAGATTTTTTCTACTATAAAATTGTGTCTCAGTTTCTATTCCAATTAATATTTTTTTAAAACAAGAACTAAATAAGCTAAGGTATTTTTTTGTATGTAAAATTCTTATGTAATTATTAAAAATTAAAATTAGGTTTACGCTATATGCCGCACACAGCAGGGTTAGGCAGAGGAAACCTAGTGTTAAGACACTCCCCTTCCCCACTTTCTGCCGATTTCTGGAGGCATTGCGTAGTGAGTGGTAGAACTCAACCACGCGCTTTGCCTCGACGCCAGAGCGAAGAAATGGAAATATAAATTTAAATAAATGTTTCATTTTCTCAAGTGGGAATGGAACCCACAACCAGTCGCGTTTATAGTCACACTTTGTGCCCTTGCGCCACAACTGGCCTCGATGTAATTATTAAAAAACTAATTATGTAAAGGTCTTTTGTGCATTCATGTGGAGGAGATAGTAGAAACTCTTAGTGCATATTTGATCAATTTATTATTATTAAGAATGGTATTTATGGCAACACCATTCTGTCAAATTATTTGATCAGTATTGATTTTTTTTTCAAAATTTGATCAAAATAAATAGCTTAATAGAGACAACATACTGCTGAGATAATAATTAAGTTCTCAATACTAAAGCGTACTAAACGTAGCCAACCCTATGTATTAAACTTTTTTAAATATTATTAAAGTTTTTAATAGGTAATAAACAATATTATAATATTATGGTATTTGTTATTTTATTATTTGTCTTTGTAACATTATTGACTCCGATATTATTACCAAACTAGTCAGGAGATTAAATAATCACTTAAAACACTGACGCTCTTGAGCTCTTCGTGGCGCCCCCACCACAGTGTCTGATTAAACACGGCGGTTGTGGGTTCGATTTCCGCTTGAATCGAATTACATTCACTTACTCACTCTGGTAAGAAGACAAAGCGCGGCGCTAAATTCAGCCACTTAGGACGCTGTCTCGAATATTGGGCAGTGCGTAGAAAACGAAGTGTCTTAACACTTGGTTTCCTCTGTCCTGCTTCATGAGGAATACAGTAGAAAAAAACACTAAAATAATCTTAGATCATCCATACCAAGGATAGGAAAATATTTTAAATTATTGACACTAATTAATAAACACTTGACAATCGCGTTAGAAACGAAACATGTACATAAATTAAAAAGAAGTAAAGATAACATACTTTAAACTATGTAAATAATCTCCTTAACCCATTTTACAACCAAGCGTAATCGGACAATAAATAAATATTTTTAAAATTTAAAAACTTAAGTTGGTATATTAAAAGAAATAGAAAACATGTAAAAAATTTTTTATGATAACTTTCAGGAAATTGCAGGAGAGTTCCTAAACGGGCTCAATGGCCACATATGGGGAGAAGTAGTAGTAGTGGTACAGCAATAGGAGCTATCGTTTTTCTAATCTGTAGGAGTACCTACAATACAAAAAGGTACTAAATCATTTTTGGCTTTGCAGATACCAAACGCCTTGGCCAATTTTGATGGTTTTTACGTCAATCGCCTTACCAGTATCACTAAACACCTAGCTATAATCAAAATTCACCCTATCGACATCTAGTCGCCTTTCTGTCAAAATAATAACAAAAAACATCAAGATAGTAATAAATAACACCAAACAACTTATAGAGTTTCTTCAAAAGAAATATAAAGTACGTGAAAGATACCTTAAATATAAAAATCCTTTAGATGAGCTTTCTTTTCTAGTGCTATAAAGTCTGTTTATTATTGATCGATCTTGTCACAGGAAATTTGTTACCAGAAGAGTAAACGGCTAAATAGAGGTATCTACCTATCCATTATTAATGCAAACAGGCGCGTCTCCAACGGCTCTGATATTTGTAATCTCATTGCATTTCTTTGAATCCGTTTATATAGTGTCTAGGACTCTGAGAGAAAAATGGTCTAGGACTCTGAGAGAAAAATGGTCAATTCAGATCTTAAGCAACCGTAACCATCTTCAGTTGATTAGTGGAAAATATTAATCATTAGAAATTATTAATTTCAGGGAAAATTCTAAATAAAATAAACAAACAGAAAAAACGCGATCTTGAGGTAAATGGTCTTGACAGGCGGATAGATAGATAACAAAGTGATCCTATAAGGGTTCCATTTCACCTTTTGAGGTACGGAACTCTAAAAAGAGAATGTACAGCCGGCGGCCTAATTAATTACGTAATAAAAATAATACAATTTTCTTTAATTAATGTTATTTAATCACCTGTGTAAATTTACAGTACCAGTGCGTGGCAACGGTGACAAATTATATGATATTTTAAAATCTATACCTACGTCAAATATAATCCAAGGTTAGAATATGGAAACCTTATCTAACCTTAAATATGAAAAACCTAACCTTAGATTATGATTCCCACTCGGGAAATGATTTATTATTTATTACTATTTTCATTTCTTCGTTCTGATAACGCACGGGTACAATACTCGGGAATTCCGCGGAAAGTGGGTAACGGAGTGTCTTAACACAAGGTTCCCTCTGCCTATCCTTGTCTATGCGGGATACAGTGAAAAGCTGAATCTAAATGCATCGCATAATACAGGTAGATATTTTTCCGTATGCTCCGTATTGATATTATACTTATTTAGAAAACGTATAAAAATTTGGACGTAGCAGGACTGGAACCCGTGCCTTCTGGAAACCGACCAGGTGCTCTAACCACTAAGCCATACGTTCTCATCAAGCTACGTAAAAATTTTTATACGCTTGTTACAACTTGTTTATGTTGTTAGCATCTCTGTAGGGAGATTTTTACAAATTTCCGCTACCCAAAGATAATTATTAATTACTAAGAATTATCGTCTGGCAAGAGAGAATGCTATTTATTAAATATTTTTAACATTTTGAAAGTGTTATTCCACACTTAGGAAAAGAAACTTATTTAGAAAACGTATAAAAATTTGAACGTAGCGGTACTGGAACTCGCGCCTCCTGGACACCGACCAAGTGCTCTAAGTTATAAATAAATAAACGCTATTAATTGATTACCACATAGAAAATATACTCATGATAATATTATTCTGATACATAACTTTACGACCGGTTTGAGTCTGATATTTAAAGATAAAAATCCATTCCACTTTTACCAAAAATATAAATTGATACTTATTTAATATCCTAACTGTGGAATAACACTTTAAAAATGTTTAAAAAAAATAAAAAAATGTTTAAAAATATAAATAGATATTATATTGTTAGCGTACTCATGTAAAAGAGGGTAGATTTAGGTGAAAAAGATGATAAAAGCAGTGGAATTGTCAATCGGGAGCTATTGCTTGTCGGCAACGGCCCCCATTGGAAGGAAACTAGTGTGAAGTATTGTTAGTAGGTGATACATATCACTTATTGCAATTACAGAGTATCCCTTTTCAAATAGTTTAGAAATATATAGATGATGTGTGTTTTTATCGTGTTTTTTTAAAAACTATAACCGCTTCCGATTTCTAACAATATTATATTTTTGTTAAAAGTGGCTTATAAATTGCATAATTCAAACTCAAAGAAAACTTTTTATTATTAGAAAAAAATATATATATTAAAATAACAAATAAAAAAGAACAAACGTAAAAACAAAGAAAACAGAACAGAAAAAGGAATGGAGTTCATTGAATGCTATTCGTTCACAGCGCTGTTCAGCCTCATCCAACTTAATAATATTTAAATATCATTTTAATTATACATGTGGGATGCGATAAATTGTCAAAAAAATAAATAGCTAGATAACACATAATAAACCACATAAAATAAATTATATCTTATGAAAAATCAATAAGAAACTATTTTGTTATACTAAAATATTTTTTTATATATTCACATTAAGCTGAAAAAAATAAAATAAAAATAAAAAATATAGATTAGAGAATGTAACGAGTCTACGGGTGGGGGACCTCAGTGCCTATCCATTTCACCCCCCTGTATTTTCAGCGAATTTTTAGTAACACTATTCCATATTTGGTGTCTCTCATCCATTTATTAAAAGAAACGGTACATAAAAGTTACTTAATGTAACGTAAGCCTCTGAAAGTTAATATTAACCACCATTCATTACCGCACACAGCAAGGTAGACAGAGGGAAACTAGTGTAAGACACTCCGTTCCCCACTTTCAGCTGGATTCTGGAGGCATTGCGTGTTGAGTGGCAGAACTCAACGCCGCGCTTTGCCTCGACACCAGAGCGAAGAAATGGAAATATAAATTTAAGTAAATATTTCGTCTCCTCGAGTGGGGATCGAACAACATTTATTATATTCACGGCCTGAGCTAGGATAGCTTTACAATATCAAAATATTTGCACTTTACAAACATTGTTTGACTATTGTTGACTTGTATTATAAATGCAATCACTTCTATTAATACCCAAAGAAATCGATTAAGTTAATTCTTGTAATGAGAATTAAAATTTTTTCCTCTTTCATTATTCAAGTACTTTTTTAAGCAACTTCGAAACAAGGAGGTGATTCTTTTAAATTTAAGTTAGGTTTACTTCAACTAAGGAAACAATACAAGTTTCATTAAAATTAAGCAAACATAGGTAGGATTTTTATTTAATATGTTTTATTTTGAGCTAGCCTAATTAAACTTTTAGAGATATTTTAACATAAATATCAGTGTTTTTTCATTATAGCCCTTTAAAGATTTTGCTTTTAAATTTATTGAGATATATCGAAGAAAAAAATCACACAATCATTTGCCAATTTTGCTCAAGAATCCGGTTTTTTCCAAAAAAAAATACAAATTCCCTAACATCTGCTGAACCGCCGAAAATCGCTGAACATACATGGGGTTGAATTGGATAGGTACTGAGGTCCCCTATCGACCCATAGACTACTGCTGATCCATCGATCGAGAGGTTATAGAGTGGACATTGCTTGCATGTCAAATATTCAATAGATTTAGTAGTAGTAAATAGGGTAAGAATATAAAAGTGTGATAAATAAATTTAAAAAATGTGAATAAATCCATGTGACAAAAATGTAATAGAATCCTAATAATTTATTGTATATGGAAAATACAAGGTATGTTGTGACCTGATTTAATATAATAATAAAACTTTTTAACTGCGCTGAGGCGCACTAAAACGCATTTTTTTACTTTTTGCCACTACTGTTGTTCCATTGTTTTTGGTTTCTGCCTAATAATTTGTCAAAATTTTGGATATCTGGAATCTTCTATTCCAGATATCCAAAATTTTGACAAAGATAAAAATAAATAAAGTTTAAGTGACCCCACACATGGCCCGATCTATATCTACTGACTAGCTAGCCATTTGCCTCATTGAACGGCCATTTTGGTGCGAAATTTCTGCACATTTTAAATATTTGTAGTACAACACTGATGTAAAATTAAATTAGATATTAAACCATTTAACCATTTCGTTTAGACAGACATTAGTTGTTTCTTTATATAATTACGAGTACCTATTTGAGAACTATTTAGTAGTTTAGATGGTTTTTCCCGACTGCTAAGGAAGGGTTATGTTTTTCGCGCGTATCTTGTATGTATGTAGGTATGTATGTTTGTAATATTCTTTATTACCTCATATCTCCAGAACCGTTGAACTGATTTACATAATTGAGATTCTGTTAGACTTGTATTAGCAGCCCAAGTGTTCTTAGATGAGTGACGTTAAAAAAATCATGGCGGATGTGGGACGCCATTGGACTTAGTGAAAAAAAATCGTTTCGAATAACACAATTTGGGTATCAAATTCAAGAGCTCAATACGTGGATATCATGCTTATTATTACCGTAATAATAATAAAAATAATACAATGAGAAAGTTGAAAAAATATAGACTGCTCTTTTACTTTCTGAAACCGTTGGAGTTCCAATACGACACGACGGGGAAAGCGAAAAAGTGACCGAATATTATGCCCTAACAATCTTAATGAAACCTAACAAAAAATAATTAAGTTTAAAAAAAATAAAAAACAAAAGCTCTGGCTGCATAAAACTAAAAAGAAAAAAAAAACAATTCCAATAGCTTATTAGGATTAACAGTCGGGACTTATATGTAATCAATCAATGAAATCTTTACCAGGAACCCCGCGTAATTTAAAAAGGTCCCGACTGTTAATCCTAATAAACTATTGGGCTTGTTTTTTTTCTTATTAGTTTTATTAAGTCGCGGCTTTTGTTTTTCTGAATATTTTTTTTTTACAAAAGACTTGTAATACAGGCACAGTTATTTTATAACTTTATTGATTACTATTTTTTGTTTTTGGAATTTAATATGTATCCAAATGACTTTTTATTATATCTATAAAGTAGTTCTGTTTCACTGTAAAATCCATTTTTTTAACGTATACATGAAACCCTGTCGGAAATTCTTTTTTCGTTCCTCAATCTATTATACCTTTCAGCGAGCGAAGCGAAATGTGGTTGTCGAGTTAAGTGATTAGTGGCAATAATGACACGTCTCTATATTATAAATTATAATTGAACACAAAATTATTAGTATATTTTATTTCCTAGAAACAGGGAAGTCCCCGTCTCAATGTACCCAGAATACTTATATGTAGAATTATGTTATCATATTATTATATTATTCCTGGAACAAAGTTTGCATATTGATTTAAATTTCACTCCAAAACCTGGACAGTATATAACTAATATTTATTTTAAAAAATAATATTTTTTAAATAAATATTTTATTAAATGTTTTTTTTATATATAATTATATTATAATAGAATTCAAAATACGCGTACAATTAGTCTTAATGATTATAATTTACCCATAACGTCATGGTCTCCACCAATAAAAAGGTAAGCGCGAAATGAGTCTTATTTTACTTAAAGTTTAACTGCGCATTGTACTACCGGATTTGTTCTTTTGTGCTGGTTTCAATAACTTCATAGAATTATGGTGGCTTCAACTGTAAAACAATGGTCAAGTCGTCAACACTTTTGTTAGGTTAAAACAAAAAAAAATAAGACATTATAATTTTTTTTAATTATTTAATTTATAAATTAATAACAAATTAAAATGAATGAAGCCATATGTAGATTTGTGTCACTTTTATTACTTTTATTTATAACACAGTGTTCAGGAAGTGGCCAGAGTTACAAAATTTCTATGGTGAGTGTCTTTTGTTTTTTTTTTAATATAAAAAATAGCAGTGTTTATTCAATCAATAACTTTTAAAACGTATTTATACGATAAATAATGAATTTTTTTTTTCGATTACCAAAACTTCACTCGCTTAGTTGCCTCGATTAAAGGACAACGTTTAGATCGACAAATTTTAGTTTTTTTTTACCAATCTACAAATGCTTAACTAAGGTCTAACTCTATTATTATAGATATTATATAACTAGAAAATGTATGTGTTTTAAGTATTCGAATACTGTCATATTTGTATATCTGGTCTTCTTAATATTCTATTTATTTAATCAGCTTTTGGCCGAGGGGCATTAGAGCGAAGAATTGAAAATTTCTTTGCTCTGGTATCGATCACACGCTTGTGCGCACACTGCGCCACGACTGGTCTTAATTATTTTTTTTTTAATAAAAAAATACGTTTCATTTAGTCTACTTTATCATGTCGTGACTGATATGTTTTACAAAAGCATTTGTTCAAATAGAAATTAATTGTTATATTTTCATACCTAATTATAACCGGTATATCGAATCACATTACATAGGGTGTTTAATTAAGTGAATAAAGCAATTAGTTTAGTTTAGTTCAAAATGTATTGTAAACTAGTGGCCTTCCATCATGCAGTGGTATCTTCGTTGGGAAGTGCGAAAACTGTTAAGAAATTAACTTTAAATTTATTTAACTTTAACTGCGATATAAAAAAATAAGTTTAGCCCAGACATGGAGAAAGAAATGCCATTGGAAAACATGGATGAGATGACAAGACAATTTCAGGAACAAACAGACATTATGTAACAATCTTACTAAACGCTTTAAACTACCATGAAACTGAAACCTTTAATTGACAAATACAAAATAAAAATCAGCATTGAATTTCTTGAATAAAAAAGTAAACAACCTCGAACGAGACTAGAGAAATACCAATATTATTTTAGATGGAGTTGAGGAAAAAGAGAAAAGTTCTATGGAATTATTAAACGTTGTACTTCACGTTACGGTAACGTTGTTTATTCTTTTAAACAATATAAGCAAGGATTCTAATCTCGAAAATTTTGAAAAATAGGAGTTTAGGAAGCAATGAATGTTCAGAGATTGGGAAAAAAAGGGTAAACATGTGCCAATACGAACTTACGTTGCAGTAGCGTAAAATAGAACTATTGCGTGCTAACAGAACTTTCCCAAAAATATTTATGTAATTATAGACTTCCCTAAAGATATTTTGTTAGTTACAAGCAAATTAAACGAAAAACAACAGGAAGAATATAATAATAAGAAAGGGGAAAATAGATATCAGACATGATAGACTAATTATAAAAGGAAAAACCGAGAAAAGCAAAAAACACGAGCACAACACAATATCGTTAAATTGCTCCGAGAATATAAAGGAATCAACCATCAAAAATGAATAAAACTAATCCATTAGGTTTGATACGACACGAACGAGTATTTTTTAATCCAGAAATATCTAGAATATGTGAATTGATCACAAGAGCCACCGCAAAATAATATAAAAACAACAGAAAACGCAACGTCTTTCCCAACCTTGTTCAGCATGTTGAAAAATGACCAGAGCCTTCCAAATTTAACCAATTATAAAAAAATACTCTACGTTGCCACACTGAATATCCTCATACTTAATACACTTGAAAAACTACTAGAAATCTAAATTGCGTTCAACAAAATTGGATATAATCAGTCTGTGTGAGGTAAACAGAGCAGGAGAATGTATAGTAGAATATAAAGATTTTATATTATATTACATAGGAGAAACACCTGGATTGTAAGGAGTCGAGTTCATAATTAAAAAATATATAACAAATCGGATACAAAAAAAATCATGGAATGTCGGAGAGGATAGCAATAATAAACATCAGATTACAAATTGGAAAAGAAAAAGACGAGCAGTACAGCATTATTCAAGTGTATTCTCCAACGGAACCAGGTAGGAGGTTTTTATGAACACTACAGAATAGCAAGGACCATACACACGTCAATGTTATAGTGATGGGTGATAATAAATAGTTGCTTTCATGGTAAAATCGGATCTTGTAAACATGGTGAAGAACAAATAAAAGGAAAATATGGATTTAGCATACCAAATAGGAAATATGGATTCCAAACAAGAAATGGTATTTGAAAAAGGATAATAAGTTTTATAAAGCCCTTTATTCTGAACTGCTTATCATCTATTACAGTTATAGTTTACAATCCAAAAATCAAATAAATCAGCTTCACGCTGTATCCCGCACACATCAGGTTAGGCAGAGGGAACCTAGGTCTTAAGACACTCCGTTCCCCACTTTTTGCCGAATTCTGGAGGCATTGCGTGTCGAGTGGCAGAACTCAACGCCGCGCTTTGCCTCGACATCAGAGCGAAGAAATGGAAATATTAATTTAAGTAAATATTTCATCTCCTCGAGTGTGGATCGAACCCACAACCAGTCGCTTTTACAGTCCTACTTTGTGCCGCTGCGCCACGACTAGACTCAACTTTAATAAATGATTACTAATTAATTATTTGGTATTTGCTTGTATTTTTGCAGATCAGTTTGCCAGTCGGCAAAGGCCTTCTCCAACCTATTCCATTCGTGTCTGTTCTGAGCTACTCTATTCCATGTTGTACCAGCTACTTGTTTAGTATCGTCGTTCCATCTTTTCTGAGATCGACCTTTTTACCTTTTCCCTCTAGGGTACTATATATTGTGTCAATAGGTTGCTCCATTTATATTTCCCTCTAACCACGTGTCCAGTCCACCGCCATTTGAGTCTTTTGATTTTATGTGTGATATCCTGTACCTTAGTTTTATTTCTAATCACTTGATTGTTCAACCTATCAGATTTCTTTACACTTAATATACTTCTTTCCATTGTACGTTGGCAGTTTGCGAGTTTTCCTATGATATTCTGTGTCAAAGTCCATGTTTGGCTACCGAAAATTAGTACTGGTAGTACGCAAGTGTTAAATAATTTACTATTTATTTTAATGTTAAGTTTTTTATCTTTAAGCTCCAGTATCGTTTCCAGCCATTAGTCATTCTTCTTTCTACTTCTTTATTCACAGCACTATTTTGAGTCATTAATTTCCCAAGGAGATATTCGTCTGTGTAATCTATTTGTGCTATTTCTAACTTTATGGGATGCTCCTCTCTGTTTGAAATCACTCTTGTTTTATCGGGGTTTAATCTCAGTCCTGCCTTTTCACCTTCCCTTGTTAATTCACTTATCATATTACTGATTTCTTTGAGGTATTAGCAAATAACACGATGTCATCTGCGAATCTTAGATGCTTACCGTCGACCTTGTTCTCTCAGTTATCCCAATTTAAGCGTCTGAAAATTGATTCAAGTACCGCCGAGAATAGTTTCGACGATAAAGGGTCACCTTGTCTGACATATTTTTTTTACTTTAAATGATACCATTTAGCTGCTGCCTTTTCAAACGGATTTTTTGGTATATAAAAGCTGTTGCTGAGCCATTTTTGTATATCTTTTTTATTAACCTGAAATGTGAACCTCTTTGCTCTGTTAATGCCTCCCATATCGCTCCATGGTACAAAGAATCGAAAGCTTTGCTGTAATCAATAAATGCTTTATAATAAGTAAGTTGATATTCTTCGTATTACTCTAGAATTTGGCGCACTGCATGAATATGGTCGATTATTGAGAAGTTCTTGCGAAAACCTGCTTGTTTAATAGGTTACCATTAGACGAGCATTAGCTCGTCTAATGGTTTCTCAATTCGTTTTAATAGGGTTAAAACTCTAAAAAATTCAAAAACGTTATAAAATATTTAAAAAGATTAAAATGGAAATGAACATGCCACATGATCAGAAATAAAATTGATAAATGGAGCAAAACAAAAACAGAATGATACCCACGAGTTGGGAAAAGAATAGAGGTCCACCACTAAGACGTTGGGAAAATGATGTTGTCAAGGTGTAGTGGCTAGAGACAGAAAAGACTGGAATGATTTGGAGGAGGCCTATGTTACAAGACAAACTACACTACATATATGAATTTCATACAAACATGTTCTGTAAAATGTAAAATAACTAGTAAATAAACACTTATTTTATTTTAGTATTATCTATACTGTTGTTATAATAAATCGTAATTTTGGGATTTGGGTTAATATTAAATGAAAAAATTATAATATGGAACGAACTCACGATATCAACGCCAACCACCCTTATGCATGATAACTAACGTGACCATTTATGGGGTGGCTCTCGTTTTTACTAAAGGTGTGCTTTAGTGTTTTAGGATATTTTGTTTTTTAGGGTTCCTTTTGTATTTTTGGAGAGATGTTTTCAGATGGTTTCTGAGGTAACCGATTTTGATGATTCTTTTTTATTTAAAAACTAGTGCTTCTCGTATGATCCCATTATAATTTGGTCTATTTCTGACAAGGATATCCATGAGAAAATTACATAAGTCCTTAATTTGCATTAATTATAATAATATAGATTTATAGATACCAATGCTATAAAGAGGAATAGTTTGTTTGGTTGAACACGCTTATGTCAGGAACTTTTGCTCGATTTAAAATATTATTTTTTGTTGGACAGTGCATTTGTTTAGAAAGTCTATAGACTACATAACATCTCGCTATATCCAATAGAAATAGAGTAACAACAAAAAAAGTTTCAAAACGGGACAATTTTTGGGCTTCCCTGCGTGCGCTGCGTATACGCAGTATACGTGATTACTGCGTAACTTTAACTTACGCAGAAATCACTTATCTTAAAAGTTAAAAATTCTGTTCTCTCTTAAAAGTTTCAAAAAAATATCCGCTAAAGCATATGCTTACTATACAGTAACCCAAAGTTATACAGTAACCCATGTAACCCAAAGCCCAATAGTTTATTAGGATTAACAGTCGGGACCTATATCGGACCATATTTTAGCTGTTGCGGACCACTATTGGTCCACGGACCACTGGTTGGCAACCGATGCTCTAGATCTTTAATCTCTATATATAATAAGACAGTAAAAATATTTTGTCTGTACATTTAGTAATTTTGACTGAAATGGATAGAGGGACACTTAAAAAGACTAATAGAAAGCAAAAAGATTTTTTTTGAATTTCTTGTCTGTCTGTCTGTCTGTCTGTCTGTCTGTCTGTCTGTCTGTCTGTCTGTCTGTCGACATATTGTTGTCCGCATTTTTCTCTGAAACTACTGAACCGATTTACTTGAAAATT
>JAATLQ010034088.1:10440-20903 GCA_013421005.1 Heliconius erato x Heliconius himera | reverse complement strand
ATTGATACCTGCCCCCTGCCCCGCGCGCGCGGCCACCAACCCCGCGCACCGCGCCCTGCCGCGCGCGCCGCCCCCGCCCCCCGCCGCGCCCGCGCCCGACGCGCCGCCGCCGCGCCTCGACGCGCCCGCCATCGAAGTATGACGACCATTGAGATTAATACCCCTACCTCCCCCGCAGGCCCCGCTCCTCGACACTCTTGTACCCTATAAAGCGTTTCCACGTCTCAGTGCTTTCAGAAGCTGTTGAAATACTTGCTGTTCACTAATTAATATGCACTTTTCCAAAAAAAATCATAATACTTTATTTTAAGAACATTCTTGATTACTTTTTTTAAGATTTTATAAAAGTATTATTTACGTACTAAAAGAAAACTTTATATTTTTTTATGTTATTTTACCTTTATTATTTTTTAACATGAACAACAAATTTAAGGTAATACAAGACCACTTGTATCTATCAAACTACTTCACATCATAATATGTTTCCAATAAATAGATATTTTTCTTCCCATCTCATATTATTATTTCAAAAATAATTTCTTTTACATATAAATTAATATTTAAATAACTTATAACAGACATGATTCCGTAACATTACAGGCGCGGAAACAAAATTACAACGCGAGCAAACCCCTACTAAGGAAGAAGTCAGAGTTGCCCGCAGACTCGTCGACAGTCAAAGCTCTTATAGAACACAAGCGAGCTGATCCCTACCTTCCCACGCCGCCCGACGCCGACCAGTGCTAGCACTACTAGACCCTACCTTCCTCCTTTTACCCCACCCCTCTTTCTGTCATCTTTACCACTCCCACTCTATCTCTTTTACCATCTATCTCCCCTCTGACTCCCTCTGACTCGTGTGATCGTGCGTAGCTAAACAAGTGATATACATATAACCTTGTATTTTATACGGGAAATAGTTAGTTATTAATGTGTTTCAATACATTCTAAATAATATATTATATATATGTACTTATATGGACTAAAATAAGGCGTCTATCTATATTTAAATGTACAAAATGGCTATATCAGTTTTGATGTTGAATATAATAGAAGTGGAATTACATATATAAATATGGTAAATCTGTTAAATGATTGTCGTACTCGACCATACATTGTTGTTCAAAGTAATTAATTATTATTGAAAATGTTCAAGTTTTAATATAAATAATGACGAAGTCCATCCGTGTTGAGCTAAAACTGTGTATGTCAATCGTTTATTAGACTGTATTTATTGCTATCTATTTGCTATTTTTGTTCGTCTTAAAGTAATATTTCTTTATTATTATTATTATTTATCCTTTATTTTTCACTATTATGCTAAAATAATTTTAAATATAATGACAACAGCGCCTATTCTTTAAATCGTAATAGTTATGAGATTTTTTGTTTATAAAATGAACACAATTTAGCTGACTTCCCGATATATTTGACAAAATGGCGTCCGCCAAAACAAAGACTTTACCCGGACTTGACTTAACGTAAATGAAACGACAAATCAAGCTTATTTATTGTAGTTTAATTAATAGATTTTGATACATTTGATGAAACTTAATTTAAATATAAATATGAATTTTCAAATGAAATTAATGCCATTACAACAATAAGTAAGTTTGATTTAAAAAAAAATGTATTAATAATTATGATTACTATGTTTAGTTGTATACAGAAATTAAAGAAGAATTAAATGTCCTGTTAGATTGCGTTCCTGATTTTTTTTTTAGTATTACAATATAACAGTATTCCTTCATTTACATATTATATATAATCAATAATCAAAAGTTAATACGTACACGCACATTCACGTACAATTCATTTTAAATCCACAATTTTTAATTTATTTTCCTCTTTATTCTATATTTTCTTTATTTTTTAATTTTTTGAATCTTTTAAACTTTGATCAGTATTCAAAAACGCAATCTAACAGGATAGTATTATTATCTGTCGCCCTCGATGTATGTTAATGTTAAGTAGTCGAAGCACTGCTTTAGAAATAAATAAAATAAATTTTTAACCTCACGATGTAAAAAAGTAACATATGCAAATAATATAGTGTATCACGGAATCACCCACCCACTTGGAATATATAGTTTATTAGCAGGGATGTTATGGAGTAATGGTGACTGATACTAACGAATATGCATATTAAAAATGAAAATATCGAATAATTTCGGATATGGGAGTTTTTAATGAGAGAATTGAGAAAAGTTTTTGATTTTGTCTACACTAGCGCTTAGTACGTGCCACCACGTGGTAAGTACAGAGAACTATTTGTGACTAGATCTATATTTTATAGAACAACAAGTATTATAAACTATCAATAACAGATTCTAGAAATAATAAATTACTCATATATCTGATATTCGTAACCGAAATTATCCCAAGATAACCAACAACCAAGATAACCAATATCTAAACTGATATACGGTTTCGATATTGGTTATGTTGGTTGCTATTTTTCTTATATCCCAATCCATAATGTTATATCCGTAACATCCCTGCTTTGTAGTTTGTGCTTTATTTTGGCGCTAATTTTTTAAACTGTTCGTATTTGAAGAGACAATCTACATTTTTTAAGTTGTGTAACTTTGTGAAGAAATGCGTTTATATTTTTATATGAATAAAAAAATATAGAAATGTTGATGTATTTATTCATGTCTATATTATTTTAGAAATCATTAAAAAGAAAATACTATAATGAAAAATGTAAAACCTGTTTATTGGAACAACTTTCGTCTCTTAACGCTGATTAATGTCTTTTTATTTTTGTCATTGGGGTTTTTTTTAATTCTCATTTTTCTGTAGTAGTGTATTCCTTTAAATATGTTTTTAAAATAATATTTCAAATAATTATACATCTCAACATCTATCTCTATTTGTAAGATGCTTTATTTTGACTTCAAACCATTTTTATAATATAGCTGGACTATTTATAAAAAGGTTTTATAAAGTAAAATGTACATGTATTTCTTTACCAAGTAACAAAAAAAAAATGTCAAATAAAAAAAGAAATGTACAGCGAAATGGACGCTACAGTGAAGTGAAGTGCATTGTGTATGTAATATAATTTAGATAATATTTAAAGTAACGCCCGACGTACGGACATGTCGACATTATTCACTATAGTTATTTTACTCAATGTCTAATTATGTAATTTATTACTTATAATGTACACGTTTCTATGGCGGGATCACTTTTTTTATTTAATGTCGTGTCTATCCCCCCTTTTTTAAAAAAAAATCTTTTTTTTTTAACATTAAAATTTTATTTTATAGACATAATTCTCGTATTCGTCTATAATTTAGTCACCTTATAAAGGGATTTTTAATGTATACCTGAATTAGATAAGGTAATTGTAAAATGCTGCTCTGTTAAATTAACTGCTAATCGATATGTCTTTTTCTTTATAATGTTGGAAAATTTATAAGACTTTACTATTTTTTTTCCATCTCTTATTATTTTCCAAGTAGACGGGAGAAACATATTTCTTTTTGCTTAGTTTTAAAAATAAAACATAAAAACGTAGTCAAATTTATATCATATTTTTATAATACAATTAGTCAAAAGCGTTTGTAAAATTTTTAATTACAATTTTTTTTATTTTGAATTATGAATGCATTTTTGTGTTTATTTATTGTTATATGATATAAACTTTAAAATATATGATGATTCAAATAAATAATCATGTTCTCTTTATTTTTACAACAGTTTTTTTTCTATATATTTTACACAAAATTTAGATTTGACAGACTTGATATAAATCTTAGGATATTAACATCGTTTAGTTATTATATCTATAATGTACGCTAGTATTTTATAATTACTTAAAGTTGGGGCACGGTTTTTGCATTTGTGTTGTATTTTTAATGTTATTTTTTTCGTTGTATGTGTAGTGCCAAAGGTTTTTGTTTTGTAGCCATGTTGCAAGCCATCTGCTGTTAATTTTTTAAAGCACTATCCAATCATTATTATTATATATTATATGAAATTATGTAAAATTACAATGTAAATGTATGAATAACGATCGAGTGAGTGCTTGGAAACACTTATTTATATTATTAATAATAAATTATTTATTTATATATATGTATATGTATCATTTGCACGTGCAGTTTAGATTTTGACAAATGTTTACATGAAATATGGACTGAAAATTGGGTAAATATATATATCATTGGTTTAAAGTAAAAATTATCGTCACCCATCTTTCAAATGACATTAAATTGACTAAAATTGAACGTGTGACCACCGCCGCCATCGACCATCGACTATATAAATTTATTATGTAAGTTAGATGACAAGGTAGTATATATATGGATTGGTGAATTTTGCTTCTGGAAGGCGAGTGTGCAATTTTGTAAGAAAAATCGATTGTGAGCGACGGAGGCGGTCGTCCGACGTGACTGACTGCGACTGACAGCAACTGACTCTGACTGACACGTTAGCGATCATTTGCGATGTTGTTCAACAAATTGAGAAATTTTTGTATAAATATTTATAACGATAATGTTACTGTTGAAAGAAATATTGTAACAGATTGTAAGGTGCTTATGATTATCGTTATAATACAAAGTTGTGCATATAAGTGGGTTGTTTTATTTATCTTTTAACAACGAAAACATTTTAAATATGTGAATATAGAAAAGGAAAGAAGTAAACGATCACTTGTGCCTTTATAAGTGATAACTCTAAATTAAATAATTTATAAAATGCGTAACAGTGAAAGAAAAAACCAATTGTCAATTTTAACATTTAAATTTATCGAAACCACCGACCGTTCCGAGCAGCGTATACAAGAGTATTATACATTATTTTACTTAATCAGCTTCATGTTGTATCCTGCATACAGCAGAGTAGGCAGAGGGAACCTAGGGTTAAGACACTCTGATCCCCACTTTCCGCTGAGTTCTGGTGGCGGCATTGCGTAGTGAGTGGCAGAACTCAACGCCGCGCTTTGCCTCGACACCAGAGTGAAGAAATGAAAATATAATTATTTTACTTATCTATATTTTAAACAGACTGCTAACAAGAAAACTATAAAAAAGACAATGCGTAAAAATGTATGGAACCTAAGACCATCATCCAATAGTAATAAGATGTATGTCATTGGATAGGATAGTTCCGTAGGAAAAACTTTTGTGACAATTTTGTAGTCACACTGGTCCGTTCACAGCACAGCGTTGCCCGTTTTTCTCTTGGATTTTTGAACATTTTAAGAAAAAAAGAGGGATTCTTCCGCCAAAAGCATGACTTTTTTTTTATGAGAGCTAATTACTATTTGTATATTTGAATGAGTTTAAAACAAATCTTTCAATGGTGATAAATATTTTTAAATCGTAAAACGTCCAACACTTAAACGATAATGTTTTGGTTTATCATATGTAAGGCAGTTAAAGTAATAAAAAAATGTTTCTCACAGAACGTGAAATAATCCGTGTAAAGCGGGACTATACCCGTCCCGATCGGGACATTTAATTTTTGGGCTAAAAATCGGAACGTGCCGCCAAAATCGGAACATCTGGCAACGCTGGTTCACAGATATAATAATTATAAGTTTCGCGTTCTCTTATCGAATTAACCGATAATGCTGGCCCCATCACCAAAGCGAACGACTCTAAATATGTAGGTAAAGCTACACACCATCGCAGTCAGTCGTATCGCAGACACACTACACACACCGTCCCCGCCGGTGGAGACGAGGTCCCACTTTTTCTGTGGCCCAATCGCGCCGCGTCGCGAGAGGAGCCCGCAACTAAAAATCCAAAAGGGAATCAAGAGCCCTACCCAGTAGGCCTAGCTCGGACCGAGCGAAGCAAAGTCCTCCACTACAAACGGTGTACACTAGCCCCGGTTCGAGTCTCAAAAGAGACGCCCTTGCTACACTGTGTTCTCATTTGTTGGTGCCTTCCACGGTGACCAAGCCAAGGTCAGAGTTCTTCTAGATCGGCCTCCCAAAGTCCGGTGACGCTGTAGAGGCCAGTAGGGCCAACAGCATACTGCTCATTCAAAAAAGGTAAAAAGGTCTCTTATTTTTAAGGTTAATAAAATAAGTATTCTTAGAGTGAAAAAAAAAACATATGATTAGCCGATAATGATAATTAATAATTATTTATTAATATAATTACATTCATAAGTACTACAATTAAATCTATTGCATGATCTCAAATCCAGTATAGAAGGTACGCGTGACTTGGAGATCATCTACTATATCACTTAAAAAAATATTTGATTTGAGGCCAGTCGTGGCGCAGTGGCACAAAGTGTGAATGTAACACCGAGTGGTTGTGGGTTCGATCCTCACTCGAGGAGATGAAATATTTACTTAAATTTATATTTCGATTTCTTCGCTCTGGTGTCGAGGCAAAGCGCGGCGTTAAGTTCTGCCACTCAACACGAAACGCCTCCAGAAATCGGCAGAAAGTGGGGAACGGAGTGTCTTAACACTAGGTTCCCTCTGCCTAACCTGCTGTTTGCGGGATACAACGGGAAGCTGAAAAAAATATATATTTGTCCATAAGCTAGCCCATCCTATACCGCACCCGATATACCGCACCATAAGAGTAGTAAGCAAAAACGTTACGTTAATTATATTTTTTTCTAAAACTTTGTGCCATTTATCTCTAAATGGACAACTGTGAGAACAAAGCTGTCAACAAAAGTTGTTAAATTTTGTTGACAGATATTAGTAAGACCTATCCAATGACATGTTTTATTGCTATTGAATGGTGGTCTCAATCAGGGACAATGACAGTGACAAAAGGAACGAAAGATTGGAAAAATGTACATAAAAAATTGTCTGAGCATGAAAACTCTAGTCATTTTTTATTGTTAGTTTTTTTTTTATGACGAGATCTAAAATTACCGGACTTATTGATATTGAACTGGAAAAACAAATAATAAATGAAAAAAAAATATTGAAGGGAAGTACTTAAGCGTGTGGTAGCGACAATCAAATTTATTTCTTCATACTCTTTAGCGTTTCGTGGTAGAAATGAAGTGTTTTTAGTGAAAATAATTGTAATTATATAGGTGCTTTGGAATATTTTACCTAGTTCGATCCATTTTTGCGGGAATACATGAAAAAATATGCAAATTGCGGCATCGGTACTATAAACTATTTGTCGTCTACAATATGTGATGAATTTATTTCCATTATATCGAAAGATTTACATTACACGAATAGTAAACGAAATAAAATTTTACTCTCTAATTATTGATCCAACATCTGATATAAGATATCACGTAGATCAACTGACCGTCATTATTCGCTATGTTCATTCAGTTCCCCATACTGGTGAAATATTTATTTTAGAATTTTTGAATAAATTAGATTTAGACATCACCAACTGTCGGGATGAGAGTTATGACAATGCATTTAATATAAGGGACTCCAATCCAGAATAAAACAACATCTTTTTTTTGCTCATATACAATGTGCAAATCATTCACTAAATTTAATTGGAAATGCTGCTGCAGAAAGTTGTTTGGAAATGACCGGTTTTTTCAATATTGTTCAAGAATTGTACGTATTTTTTTCAAGTTCTACACATAGGTGGAATGCATTACAAAAATTTTGTAAGAGCAAACACTTAAATATTAAGCCTATTTGTGAGACTAGGTGGTCTGCCCGTTCCGATGCTGTGAAATCCTTAAAGGAAAATTATGACGAAATTAAAAATTGTTTATGTAATTTTTCCTCAAACAAAGATGAAAAACCATTAACAAGGTCCGAAGCTGCAGGTTTACATAAAAAGAAATCTTACTTACTATATGGGATTTTTTTTAGAGAGAATAAATGCATCAAATAAAACTCTTCAACAAAAAGTAAAAGTAAATCCTTAAATACAGCAGTTTTAAAACTCATTGATTTCATACAATCTGTTAGAGATGATTTTGATCATTTGGAAAACGAAGCAACAAAATTTAAAAATATTGCATATTGAAGTGATAAAAAACGGCGAAAGTACGAAAACTATTTTATGATGAAATTCCAGAAAATGAAAGTAGATTCAGTCTAAAAGAACATTTCATAGTTAATATTTTTTTTATGGTATGCGATTCATTAATTAGCAATATTAAAAATTGATCTAAGGAATATAAAACTGTTAACAATAAATTCAAATTATTTTTTTATGATAGTAAGTTAAGTGACTTTTCAATAGAGGAATTAAAATGTTACGAAAAAGATTTGAATCTAGCAGAACTGAAAAATGAAGTAATACATTTTAAGACTTTTATTAGCAAAGAAAATATTATTTCGCCCACATCCATATGGTCATTTATGCAGGAAAATAATATTATTGCAACATTCCCAAATTTAAATACCATTCTAAGAATTTATTTCACCCTTCCAATAAGCAATGCAAGCAGTGAAAATACATTTTCAATAATGGACAGAATATATATTTTTTTAAGATCCACCTTAGGTCAAACAAAAATTAAATAGTTTATCGTTACTATATATAGAAAAATACTTATTAAGTAACTCTATTTATTACGACAAACTTATTGATGAGTTTTCAGAAATAGAAGTGAGAAAAAAGCCAATATAACTAATAAATCTATGTATATTTTTTAAGTATTATTATTTTAATAAATTATGTATATTATGTATATTATTTTTCCTTTTTTCTTAGAATCTCATAAATAAATAGAACATATATACCATATCATTTAAAACCAAAGTAAAGCAAACGCAAAGTATGTGTCATGACTGTAGGGCCCGGAATTATAACGTTGCCTAGGGCCCGTTTTATTCGAATGCTTAGTCCGCCACTGGTCTCAATCTGCCCATTGTTCAAAGATCGAGATCTTTGAATTTGAACTGCTTGTCCGCTGGAATCCATAATGCTAGAAAGATAAAAAGATGTGGAAAAAAATACCAGTCGTGGCGCAGAGGCATAAACTGTGACTATAAACGCGACTATTTATGGGTTCGATCCCCACTCGGGGAAATGAAATATTAATTTAAATTCATATCCATTTCTTCGCTTTGGTGTGGAGGCAAAGCGCGGCGTTGAGTTCTTCCATTCAGCACGCGATGCCTCCAGAGTTCGGCGAAAAGAGGGAAACGGAGTGTCTTAACACTAGGTTCCTTCTGCCTACCCTACTGTGTGCGGGATATATAGTGAAGGTAACTCAATCCTTTGTACTTTTTGATTTAATAACTATAAAGGGACTAAAATCTGTGTTTTCTATTTAATTCAAATCTTATTTTGAGATAATCGACCAAGACATTTGCTGAGAGTGTGTAAAAATATTCTTATAAGTATCATAATTTAAATAAAACAACTAATTGATAATTAAAACTATTTATTATTATTTATAAATACATATTGTATACCAGACTCATATTTTATATATAACTACAAGAATTCATTTATATATATTTTTTTATCATCTGATAATATTCAACAGAATGAAACTGCCAGAAGAATAAACCAACAAATTGAACTAAAACTTTATTTAATGTACACATTTATTTACTTAATATTTAAATAATATTTCAAATGAATATTTTATTAGTTTTTTTTATTATTTTATCTGACATTTCACTCGGTATAACCTTAAAAGACGTTATAATAGCATCCATATACATATAAATAATGAAAAAGAAAAGTACTTTCAAATATCTTACAACTTTAGAATCTTTCTTATGAAATTTGCTGTTTAAGAGTTGACATAAGCCAACCCACGGGCCTACAGCACCATATAATTATACGTTATATATAAAATGTACAAGAAAAAGGAAAATATCGCATTTAAATCGTAAATACGTGTTGTGTTTTAGCTTCATGCTGTATCACGTACTCGTACATCACAGGGTAGGCAGAGGGAACCTACAGGGTAGGCAAAAGGAACCTTGTGTTAATACACTCCTTTCCCAACTTTCTGCTGAATTTTTGCTGCATTACGTGTCGAGTGGTGGAGCTATATAAACATTTTAATTTAATTACAGAATAAAAAAAAGGGAAAAGGTTACGGGTTACTGTAATCAGACCGCGCTCTTCCCATCAAAAAGATGCGCTAAAACATAACATTAAAATAATAATAATAATATACATTATACTAAGTTTATTATATTATATGTTCATTGAATACAAAAAACAGTCTGTTTTTTTATTATTAAAATAATGTTATATTAACTAAATTATTTAGGTGAAGTCAGTTAAGAGTATCAAAGTTATGTTTGCCAATAAAACATGAAACATTTAACAATATGTGCACTTTACACAAGACGACATTAAAATTTAAATATAATTAAGTTAATTTCATATGAAAAGAAAAAAATTCTCAATTATACTGTTATCAAATTGAATTAAAGAGAAGTATTTGTCAGATCACATGAACTTGAAACGATCACAAAGTGCTAATTATATATATATATATATATATATATATATATATATATATATATATATATATATATATATATATATATATATATATATATATATATATAT
>JAATLQ010034088.1:0-10340 GCA_013421005.1 Heliconius erato x Heliconius himera | reverse complement strand
ACTACACTATATACTATATTGCATTTTCAACTTACTTCTATAAAAAAAAATCACATCACTAGCCGATCAATACAAAATGAAACGTTTATATTAGGCCTTGAAAAATAATAGGAATGCTAATAATAATACAAAACACGTAATAAAATAAAATCAGCTTCACGCTGTATCCCGCACAGAGTAGGGTAGTCAGAGGGAGTCTAGTGTTAAGACACTCCGTTTCCCACTTACCGCCGAGTTTTGGAGGCATTGAGCGAACAACTGGACGTGTGTGTTGACGTGAATTTACAAAAACGTAAATTACTTATTTAGAAAACGTATAAAAAAATTCCAAACCGACCAGGCGCTCTGACAACTGACATAAGAACGTATGGCTTAGTGGTCAGAGCGCCTGGTCGGTTTCCAGGAGGCGCAAGTTCAAGTCCCGCTACGTTCAATTTTTTATACTTTTTCTAAATAATTATTATTCTTTCCTAAGTGTGGAATAACACTTTAAAATGTTAAAAACATGTAAATGACTTACTAAACAAAACCCAACCTTCAGATACACCGAAGCGGAACAAGGCTTTTTACAATGACTATTTTTGATTAATTTACAATTAAATTAATGATTAAAACAAATTAAAAACAGATAAGAAAATTAAAACATCATATATTTTTTTATTATAAATTACAATAAATGTTCATATTGTTATTTAGCTTCAAGCTGTGTCCCCAACACATTAGTTAGGACAGGCGGAGGGAACCTAGTGTTAAGACAATCCGTTCCTGTCGGGAACCGTCCAATTTTCTAGACATTGTGATTAGAGCGAGAAAATTAAAATAATCCATTACCCCGATAGGGAATCGAACCCACAACCATCGCGTTTACGATCAGACAGATGTACACAGCGCACATCAATTAGTTTAAAAAATTAAGAACAACTAGATAAATAAGATATTTAATATTTTTTCTAATAAATGACTTTTTAAAATGATTAAATAGCAAATTTATTTATTTTACAATAGTCTCATATATAAAAGTAAAAAACAAGTCCAATTTGTTTTATTCCTTCTTTATAATTGAGATAAGCAATTTTTTCATCACATTATTGACTGCAGAAATAATAAAATAATAATATTTTTTAATAATAATACTTGAAGTGAAGCGAAACGTCGATTAATTTAAATAGCAGTTTACAATTTTTTATTTATTTTACAACATTAACTAGCTAACTAGCCATATTATAAAGTACAAAATTTTCTATACTTTTCTAATTTATAATATAATATATTTAGTATATCACTTTGCACAATTATGAACGTTCGTTTGCAATAATTTATATATATTTTTATATATATATATAGCTTAACTCTTATTATTATTAATAAATTTCAGTTGAAGTTTTTTTTACTGGTTGAATATGATAAAAAAAAATTATAGTATATTTCTCGAACTCGTAGATAACTTTCTCGTTTAATAATATAGTAAGTAATAAGTAATTAAAAATAAGGTTCGTATTTTCCTCTCCTCTAACCTCTGACAAATCTGAGATCGATCTTGAGATGCCGTTTTCAATCAATGGTTCATTCATTCATTAATGAAAACGTCATCTCAAGTAAGCGTGCAATGATTAAACAAAGTGTGCTTGATTTTGTTATGAAGTAAATGTTAAGAAAATTATTTTCGAATAAACTTAGTTTTAGATAAGTTTATAAAATTAAATTAAATCAGCTTCACGCTGTATCCCGCACACAGCAGGGTAGGCAGAGAGAACCCAGTGTTAAGACACTCCGTTCCCCACTTTCTGCCGAATTCTGGAGGCATTGCGTGTTGAGTGGCAGAACTCAACGCCGCGCTTAACCTCGACACCAGAGCGAAGAAATGGAAATATAAATTTAAGTAAATATTTCATCTCCTCGAATGGGGATCGAACCCACAACCAGTTTTTACAGTCACACTTCGTGCCGCTGCGCCACGACTGGCCTCCAGATAAGTTTATGGTATGTTTTATATTGTATGTGTACTTACTATAGGTTTACTAAAAAAGTTTGAAGTTAAGTGAAATCAATTTTACTCTAAATCCTTTTTATATATAAAACCAAGAAAATAACAAATTAATCCACATTGTAAATTTTTTTATTAAGGTATTAAATATTCTTGGTATGGTTCTTTGATTGTGGAGTTCCGAGCGTGCCAGTTTAGCACATATCACTTCGCCAATGTCACGTTGTGTGGAGAAGACACGAATGCGGTTGTACGTTAAATATTCTTATCACTTCGTTGGTTTAATAGAAGCATGTTTTTATTTAACATAAGATGGATTTTGGTTCGGGTACAAAATGCATTATTATTTCAAAAATGAGTGAAAGTCTTAAAAATTTGAGGTATTGTTTTACAACATTAACTAACTTTAACGCCTATATCTAGTAGATAAGTAGTTTTATTTATTGCTTTTTCTTTAAGCGTTAAGAGTCCTTTAAGAGTTTACAATAGTGTAGGTTCCATGTCACTTTGCGTTCTATATATTATGTTATTCTTAAATAATGTAAAAAAACATGTTTTGGGCACAAACATTGTTTTAACTTAGCGATTGTAAGTCGAGGTATTTCATATAATTTTTTCATTAATTCCATGCTCCGATCTGGCATCTGTATGGAAAGTTTAAGTTCATAGTCAGTTTTCATCTTAGACACGGAGACGAAACGGCGATCCGTAGTCAGCTGTAAAGAAGATTAAAGCATTGTATATTGTTTCCAGGGCAATAAAAATAAGAGAAAAAAAATCGCATTTCATTTTGCGTCGTTGCGCATAGCGCGTTGCAGGATATGGAGCTGGGAGCGGGGCTTTATGACGCAAGTATAGGTTTGAAGCGGCTATATAAAAATGGGCAATAACGATGCGACTCCACTGTCCGAGCCCCTTTTTGGTGACACTAAATTCGGAGTGTTTCTATTCTGTGTATACGTACAGGGGGCTACTTGCCGCGGTCGCGCTGCAGCAGCTGCAGGCGCTCGTGCTGGCGCGCGATGTGCTCGTTGAGCGCCGCCACGTGCTCCGTCAGCACGCCCAGCTGCTGCTCGTAGTTGCGCGACGTCGACTGCAGCTCCTCCTCCTGCACGCCCCAATCAAATGTATATATCTTACAAATATTATAATAAGAGTTTGTGAGAATGCATGTTTGTTCTGCTTTCACGCGAAAACTGCTTAACGGATTTAGATCAAATTTTACAACATTATACATCAATTATAGAAATCTGTTACAATTAAAGACAGAGTCGATTATCCGAACGTTGAATGACCGAACGAACGACTATCCAAACTACTAACGCCTACTTAACTCCCGCGTTCTTAGCCTTTTCGAGCCCCGCTTTCCTGTACTTCTTAAAAGAAGATAGATGTTAAAACATATTATATATTTCCTACACTCAGTGATACTTCACAGAAAATACTAGACAATTAACTAAAAGTAAAATCTTAATTTAAAACGCATAAACGTGACAAGCTAAAGTTATCCAAAAATAATAATAATAGAAAGAGGCCAGTCGTGGCGCAGCGGCTCAAAGTGTGACTGTACATCTCAAAACCGACTGGGTGGGTTCGATCTGCACTCGAGGAGATGAAATATTTACTTAAATTTATATTTTCATTTCTTCTCTCTGGTGTCGAGGCAAAGCGCGGCGTTGAGTTCAACAGCACATGTTTATTAAGATTAACAATCGGACCTCTGTAAATTATGCGGAGATCCTGGTAAAGATTTTATTGATTGAAGAATTACTTACAAGTCCCGACTGTTAATCCTAATAAACTATTGGGTTTGTCTATTTTCTTTTTAGTTTTATGCAGTCGGGGTTTTTGTTTTTATAAATATTTTTTTATTTTTGACTTTTTTGTTAGGATTTGTTATGGTAATGATAATCATGTTATACCTTTTTGAAATCCTCGTATTGAGCTCTTGAATTTGATACCCATATTGTGGTATTCGAAACGAAAATGGGCTGCTAATATGAATATAACGATACCTCAATTATGTAAATCCGTTCAGCAGTTCTGGAGATATGAGGTAATAAAAAATATAACATATATACATACAAGATACGCTTGAAAAACATAACCCTTCCTTAGCAATGGGGAATAATAAATATTATAATATATATTATAGAATACATAAGAGATATGCTCACCAGCCTGCTGATTATGTCGTGTTTACTCTGTATAGTTTGTTCGTCGGCTTCTTTCTCGCGCTCCATTTCCTCGAAACGTTGTCCAAGCATCTCACACTGGAAGCAAATTTGTGTTAACCAAATATCTTTATAATATATAAAAGAGAAGATTTTTATTTACTGACTTTTAAACTGTTTTACGCTGTATCCCGCTTGAAGGGAAGAGGGAACCACTAAATTCCCTACTCTCTCCCAAACTTTTTAAACATTGCTCGCTTCGTGATGGAATCGCACATTGTCTTGTTACCAGGGTATGGAAATAAAAATAAAATGTTGGATGTCCACTCGGAGGAACCATCCTTTTAAAGGGCATCGAACTCACAACCGTAGCTGGCCTTAATGGCATATGTATATTTAATAATATTATTATTTCTGTTATAAATATACAATTGAGGCCAGTCGTGGCGCAGTGGCACGAAGTGTGACTGTAAAATCGACTGGTTGTGGATTCGATCCCCACTCGAGGAGATGAAATATTTACTTAAATTTATTTTTCCATTTCTTCGCTCTGGTGTCGAGGCTAAGCGCGGCGTTGAGTTCTGCCACTCAACACGCAATGCCTCCAGAATTCGGCAGAAAGTGGGGAACGGAGTGTCTTAACACTAGGTTCCCTCTGCCTACCCTGCTGTGTGCGGGATACAGCGTGAAGGTGATAAATATACAATATAAAAAAAACAAACCTCTTTAAGATAATGTTCAGTTTTGCTCTTCATAGCGTCTCTTTGGCCACTTAGCTCCGTGACCTTGGCTCGGTAGTATGCGTGAAGGCGATCCTCGCGCTGCTCCAACTCCTTGCTGAGAAGGAACGGCACTTCCAAACTGCCGAGCAACCCGGTGATACGGCCTTCCACATCTAGACATAAAAAATAATAATAATTCAAATTTATTTATCTTGCTTAAATGTGTTTTTTTTAGCTTCACACTGTTACCTATGGTGGAGTAGGTCAGATAGAATGGAGCGCCAAACGCTTCGTTTAGCTCTTTTTTATTTTTATTATTGAAGGATATGTTCTTAAAATTATTTATATTGATGTGATAATATATATTTCAACCTAGAATTTAGTATTTAAATAATCTACACTTCACTGTAAACCCGTAAGGGCAGTCGTGGTGCAGAGGCACAAAGTGTGACTGCAAAATATTTAAATGTATATTTCCATTTCTTCGCTCTAGTGTTATTGTTGGCTCGAAGCACGGCGTTGAGTTCCGCCACTCAACACGCAATGCCTCCATAATTTGTGTGTGAACGGAGTGTCCTAACACTATGTTCCCTTTGACCACCCTGCGGTGTGCGGGAAACGGCGTGAAGTTGCCTTTGGATTTCACTGTAAACCTAAAGTCGATATTATTAAAAATATTTTAAATGAAATACTGTTTCTTTACAATAGAGATACATGAATAAAAAAGTGATGGTTCAAATTAAAGATAACTAACTTTATCTGAGGCTCCACCCTTAGAAAAAAGCAAAATAAAGCCACGTTTCCACCGCGAGCAAAGCGGTATCATTAAGAACTACGTTGACCTCGCAAGACTAAACTGCATACTTGTATTTCCATCAATAAATGGTCAGGCATAAAGGACAAAGCGAGTAGAAAGAGTTCAAATAAATTCGCTCAGTTTTAGGAAACGCGAATTAATTACAAAATACAAAATTCGTTGTTGATGGTATATAAACTTGTTTTGTTTCGCTTTAGCATTACCCGGTCATTAGTCTTTCGCAGTAGAAACCGGGATTTAGACATGACATTTACCATGTTATAGAACTATATTGCCTTCTTTAATAAATGGATTATTTAAGGCTAAAATATTTTCTAATTGAAATAATATAAATATAGGTTTTACATTAAAACATATAACACTATATAAATATGAGGCCGGTCGTGGCGCAGCGGCACGAGGTGTGACTGTAAAACTGATTGGTTGTGGGTTCGATTCCCACTCGAGGAGATGAAATATTTACTTAAATTTATATTTCCATTTCTTCGCTCTGGTGTCGAGGTTAAGCGTGGCGTTGAGTTCTGCCACTCAACACGCAGTGCCTCAGAATTCGGCAGAAAGTGGGGAACGGAGTGTCTTAACACTAGGTTCCCTCTGCCTACCCTGCTGTGTGCGGGATACAGCGTGAAGCTGATTTTTTTAAATATTAAATCTGTAAGAATTGTGGCCATTGTTGGATAGAACTACAAGCATGTAACTGTAACATAATATTTAAAAAAAAAACAATTTTTTAACATACCAATAGAAGTTTCACTAAAACAGTTAAAATCACCAGAGTCGTGAGTGTCTCCCCTTTTCTTTTGAGCTGCCGATATATATTTACTTAGTTCTAGCTTAAGACTTTCATTTTCCATTCCTAATAGTTCATATTCCATTCGAAGTTTTTGGTTTTCCTATGAAAGAGAAGATGAACAGCTATTAAATTATTAACAGTCGGTTTGTTTTTGTTTAGGCCAGACGGTTGTGGCGCGGTTGTGGGTTCGATCTCCACTGGAGGAAATAAAGAAAATATTTAACAGCGTTGAGTTCCATTCCGCCATTCAACACGCAATGCTCCCAGAATTCGGCGGAAGTGGGGAACGGAGTGTCTTAACACTAGGTTTTAGGCAGCCTACCATGCTATGTGCGGGTTATACATGAAGCTGATTTATTTATTTACTTTATTTATTCATTTTCTCGCTCTGGTAACGAGGGAAAGAACCTGCAACTGTTGCGTTAACAGTCTGAAGCTGTTTGTTCCATTGTACTAAAACATTTTGTGATTATTATTATCAGAATTCATTAATAGTAAAAGCTATTATCACTTATCTAAAGTGATTGAACAAAATTACTAATCTTAATTTACGTGTTAACATTATATAAAATAGGCAAGTGTTGGGTGATGGTGGTGGAAATCAATGCATTTGTCTTGATTCCACAGCTAGTAAAGAATAATAATCCTTTCCCCATAGAAAAAACCATCTCCACGTCTTGTTCTATTTATTTATTTAAAAAGAACTTTAAACAAAAATTATTATATTAAAAATAAATACCTTTTCTAAAGTGTGTGCCTTAGTACTAAGTTGCTCGTTTATATGCAAATCGTCTACAGAACTTAGAGCATCTTCGCTACCCACCTAACAAATTAGAAAATAATATATTTATCAAAAGTGTCATTTCCAGTGCAGATAGTGCATGGTAGCGTATTAAATTAACAATATGTAAACAACATATATAAACAACATAAAATGGCAAATTATGTAAGAATTATTAGAAATCATATTAAGTTACTGTAACTGTGTACTGTTAATGTATAAAACTTTTATTGTAAATTAAAAGGCAGGCATTTTGTATTAAGTTGTGCCAACTTAGTGTATATTTTTTTAATAATTATTACTATATAACTTGTAAGCTATGTTACTGCCCATATTTGATACTGAAAACATTAACAGCTTACTGCTTTAATATGTCAATTTTATTGTGTCGCATTCGCTATCCTAATATAATTATGGAAAATTGTGCACAATTACATGCACCCTTAAATAACATTATAAACATAATACCAATAACCATAAACAACAAAGGCAAATTGGGGATGGTGCCGAACCTCAAAATCGAATCTGGGTTTCCAGGGTGAGAACAAAGGAAAAAGTAGCTGAACACAGCACCATGATTTGTCTCCTGGACTGGTGAAATGAAAATTATTTTATCATTCTCTTGAGTGGAGATATCAGATGCTGTCTCACTGCACAACAATATTTTGTAACTATCATTAACAGTATCTATTATAAGATCAATAATTAGTTATTACTGTGAAAGTCATAAGTATTTCAACATATTTATAAAACCCACAAAATAATCAATTTCATTCAAAAACATAAATAAAATAATACAATAACATTTCTATAATCAAATATTTGTGGCTCAATGTTCTAAAATATGTCAGTCACTATAATGTGAAGTAAAAATGTTACCAGGCTGCCTGCTTCTGAAAAGAAATCTCCATTGCAGCTAGCAGCTTGACTGCTGGTATGCGGCTTGGGTGCACCTAATTTTTGAGTTTCTTCTAAAGAAAATTGAAGTTCTTGATTTTTATTTTTTAATTTTGCAATTTCACATTTGTATTTGCTTTCACTTTCACTTATATGTTTTTTATAGTCTTCTATGGATGCTTGTAATTGTGACACTTCAAATGTTTTATCTGAAAGCTAAAATTAAGCAAAGTATTAAATTATATTCAACACTGTCAAAAATATAAGTTACAGTAATCCTCTTATAACACCTTTTCATATTATGTGATTTTACTTTAATATAATATGGGATTTCACCCATAGTATGAGGGGGCTTCCCACATTATATTTCTGTACTGTAAAATTTATAATGAAGTTTTTAGAATTATGTAATTTATTTAAAGTTAACTGTATTTCAGTTACATATGCATAAACTGTTATTTAAAATATTGTTAGTGTGACTATACCACACATATTTGTTCAAAATTAAGGTTTTTTCATTAGATTCAAACTACAATGAGAAAAATTAAATATGATTCATTTGTACATAATGTATTTATCATAAAGAGTCATATATTATTATACAAGAATACTTCTACAATGTGTTTCTCTATAATGGAGAAACATTATATTGTATTAGATTCAGAATTACTGTATTTAGTGTTTGTTACTTCTTACTTGTGATGCATATTGAGCATTTTCAATAATTTTCTTCTGTAATTCCTCTTGCAAAAGACCTGAATCTAATGAAGGTGTATTGCTGGCTGCTGCTTGTTTATCTTCAGTTTTACTTTTAGATTTTTTTGTTATTTTCGTCTGTAAGCATAAAGGCCATTATTTTAGATAAAAAAAATCTAATTAGATTTAGACTTAAAAATGTAATGGAAGACCTAGTAATATTAAGCATATCACAGTTTTGTTAAGCTTACTTGTAAAGCATCAAGTTCATCTTGAAGGACGGAAACGCGCCGCGTCAACTGCTGATTTCTGAAGGTTAAAGAATCTATCTCTAATTCTCCTTTTCGTAAAGTTTTTTCTTTCTCTTTCAACAGTTCCCGCAATTCATTTGATTTTGCTTGTTCGTCTAAAACTCCCTTCTTTAATACTTTCACGTGAACCCTCAACTGTAAACGGAAACAATAAATTTGCTGCAATTGTCGATACGACAACATAATTTAAAAATAAACACTACCTTAGAATACTCTGATGCTAATTTCTGATATTTGGCCTGTATGTCCCCAGAAGGTAGACCCTCCATGACTAGATTTCAAGAGTTCATAACTCTTTCTTTGTAATAAAATTGTTTATTTATCGAATTTAGTACCGTAATGAACACCCACTTTACAGTAAAAATGACACATAGTTTTGACTTTTGACAACTGTCTGACAATAAAAAAAATATACGTTAAGATACTTTTACAAGCATATTAGCCATTATAAGTCATATTTTAATTGACTATGTACGGTAATATAAAAATTAATTAAATTACTTTCAAATGCTAATGATAGAAAAATGCAGCGTAACTTAAAAATAATAATAACATATTTAGCAAAATATGTTATTATTATTTTTTATTTAAAACAGGATAAATTTTCCATTTTTTTTTATTAATTTACTTTAGTTTGAATTTTGCCTTTTCATTATATTTTACATCAAAACAATAATAATTATTATAAATAGTATAATGGAAAAATTGCAGTTAAAAAAATCTACAAGTAACTAATTAGTAGATATATCTAATAAGTAAAATTAAAAAAAGACGATTTTGCATCATATATCAAATGGAAGCAAATATTCAACCAATTGCAAATTAGATACTAAAACACTATAAAACGGTACTGTACCGTACTTTATAATTGGCAGATTCTTAGAAAATTATGGTAATTATTAATTAGCTAAAATGGTATCCCCCCTATATTTAAACTACTCTGGCAACTCTGCCTCTGTTGATGTGTCGTGATTGTCTGAACTAAAATATCAATATTTTGGAATTTATGAAAGAAAAACTAAAATAACGAACTTATATTCCGTACTTATATACAAAATAACTTATTTTATAAATCTATGTTCAAGACATGGACGACAGGTAAGGTTCTGACACACAATTTAACACTGTATCGCAACAGGTAAAGACTAAGTCAGAACAAAGTAAA
>JAATLQ010034087.1:0-20902 GCA_013421005.1 Heliconius erato x Heliconius himera | reverse complement strand
TATATATATATATATATATATATATATATATATATATATATATATATATATATATATATATATATATATATATATATATATATATATATAATGAGTTTCAGGAAATATTAAAACATTAATAAATATAAAGTGACCCACGTAACATATCTAATGTTTATTTAATGGCGGGTCCCAACGACTTCTGGTTGGAAGTTAATTATAAGCGTTTGGTCCAACCTGCAATAAAAAGGGAAGATAATCTCATGTTATGAAATGTATTTAAGCTATGTAGGTAAGTATATGAGTGATGTCGTCTTATACAGAATATTATATATTAGTAGTATTCGATCGGGAATCTTTGGTCAGGAGTCGACTCATTTGTGCCAATGCCCATTCGAATTCTGTAGGCATTGCCTGTTGAGTGGTGAAACTCAGCCGCCCTTAGCCTCGACACCCCAGTCCTAAGAAATAAATATAGTTAATATTTCATTTCTTCGAGTGAGAATCGAACATACAATCTGTCGCGGCCACGACTGCACATGCAAACTTTCAATATTGCTTATAATAAATACTACGTCAACAAATACTTTACAAGAACCAAAAAACATAAATCATATTTGCCCTAAAAAGGACATCTTACAATCATAATAAAAAAAATGTAACATCTGCTCATTTTCGTGAATGCTGCTCTATATCTCCTCTCTTTAGTAACAAGTTGAAATAACGTCCCGTAAGTTTGCAAATGAATAACACAAGTCTATTCATTCTACGATGTTACAATTTTAAGCGAGTAGCCTTTTCTTTCACCGAAACTTAACTTTTTGCCATCTGCGCTAGTTCCGAGGTATGCTGACTTTTCTTGCTATGAAATTTATTAAAATATTTCTTAGTATTAATTTAAAGCACTTCATTTTTTTAGCTTCAACCCTGTATTCAACATGTAGCAAGTTATCTGGGAACTTAGCGTTAAGACACTCCGCTTCCATTTAGACATTTCCCCGCTTTCAGCCAAATTTTAGAGGAATTGTGTATTGAATGGCGGAACTCAACGCCGCGTTTTGTTTTGTTACCAGAGCGAGGAAATGAAAAAATATATATTTTATTTCCTCGAATGGATATCGAACTCTTAACATGTCGCGCTTAGAGTCGCACGCCCGTGTTGTTATTTTTTACATGGCGTGATTACTTTGCGAGAGCATGAAAGGATTTGTTCGAAACAAAAGTAAATGAAACAGAAGTTAAAAACGTTACCATTGAATACATTTATGTTTGTGTGTATTTGGTTCCGATTCATTGCAGATATTTGATTGAAAACTGACGCACGTGATAACCACACGTTAAGCTGATGACGAGATAACCCCGCTGTGGTATTTGAATTCTATTGGTGCCTTTTTATATTTTCCTTTGTGTACCAAATTCTATTCATTTTTTTGTATCCACGGTTAGATATACAAACAAATATGTTTATTTGTATAAAAAATATTTTCAACAATAAAATATTAATATTGTATTTTGTGCGATATATTACATTTAAACTCATTTATTCAATTGTTGTACTTTTTTGACATCGATATTTTTAAAGTACACAACAAACATAGGAAAAGTACAGTTACTTTTAAAGATATGGTGAAGTTTAATTTAATAAAACAATTTAAAAAAAATACATATAGCTTTTAAAATATTATTAACGCTCTATCTATTCCTCTAAACGCGGCTAATTCGTAAATAAACAAACACAAAAAAAATTGTATACATGAATACTTCTCTATCAATAGCGACTCGTTCGCGGCTTCGCTCTTGAAAACTATACAAATATTTTTTAGGAATCAAAAATAATCTAATAATTTATAAATAGTTTAGTTAGTTAGTTTATACTTTATTGCACACAAAAAAAATACACACACAGAAAAGAAATAAATACAAACAAGTATGCAAAGGCGGCCTTATTGCTTATAATATTATTTTGAAGAAAATTTGCGTTCATTCAAAACTAAAATTTCAGATTGGGGGTTCCGATCTACACTCGGGGGAACTAACTATTATTAATTAATATTTTCATTTCTTCCTGTTTCTGTAAAAAAATATATAAATTGCAGAGAAAAAAAATTACGGTGATCTTAAAATTTGTACTTTTATACAATAAAACGAAACCTAGTGCTAAAACACTCCATTCTCCACTCCGTTCATTACCAAAGCGAAGAAATAAAAATGTTACATATTTAATTTCCTCGAAATGGAATCGAATCCACAACCTATCGTGTTTACAGCTCGCACACACGCTCGTGCATCTCCACCACGGCTGACCTGAAACGAAGTACTTTAATTTAGAAAATTAATAAGTTTATATTTAATCCTACTTATCGTGATCCTTTCGATTGACAGCTACTCCATAGACGCGTTCAAAGCCTTTTGGATTGACAACATTCCTTAACATGATGGATAACGTTTCCCTCTTATTAAAACTTTGACGCACAACGCCTATATTGCTTTTCTAATAAAAAGTAAACATTTTATTACACTGCGTCAGTCGAGGGCGCAGGGTCACAAGCGTGTGACTGTAAACGTGACAGGCTGTGGGTTCGATTCTCACGGGGAAATGAAATTTTTAAGATTAATTTTTTTTGCTCTGCTAAAGACGTAAAGCGCGGCGTTAAGTTTCGCCAGTCAACACGCAATGCCTCAAATTCGGTAGAAAGTAGGGATCGGGAGTGTCTTAATAAGAGCCGAATGTCTTAACACTTAGCTTCCAGGTTCCCTGTCTACTCTGTTATATGCGAGATACAGTGTAAAGCTTAAAAAAACTAAAACTCGATAGCTGTATTATTATATTCTACACAGCATGTCTAAATATTATTTCATAGTTCATTAAACAAAAGTATATATAAGTAGTAATAATTTATTATGATACCACCATAGCACAGTGGTCTGACGATATGCGATAGTATTAGGTTTGAGTCTCAGGCTAAACATATTTTACATAGTTCGGGTTAATTTAATAAAATAATATCGTTAGGAACTGAAGTAGTTAAAAGTCAGATGTGGAAAAAATAGTAACGTAACACTCGATTTTCTTTACTTACTCTGCATTCTGTATAGGATGCAAGAAAGTTAACGCAGTAAACATGTCATAATAATGATGTGAATATTCGATCGATTTGTTTCGATTTACGCTAATCTTAAAAACGGCTTAAACAATTTCAATGCAGTTTTCACCATTATATTTTAGAAAACTTCTCTTAACATATCAGATCAGTATTTTACAGAATTGGCTGAAATTTTAAAATAATGACGTAATTAGAACAGGAAAATGATTCAGATAAGAAAATCACAAAAATGTTATAAATAAGACTTATTCAATGCTTCATGGCTTGTTTAAATTGGAATCTTAATAACAAAAACATAAAGCTTATAATCCAACAAAGCTCTGCACAGAGCAAGTAATGAGTTACATTTTAAAAATTCAACACCGCAGTCAAAGAAAACGAGAACGATTTGGGACTTTTTGGTTTAAAAATGAAATAAAGTTCGTGTCTCCTGTAATTCGGTCGTTACAGCTTGTTAAGAGACAATGCAGTTTAGGAATAATACTGTCGTGATTTGTAGAGTCGCTATCTATATAATACTCGCGGTGCTGTACTTTGTGCTTGTTATATGATTTAGATCTCTTTATTATATGTGGAAACGGAACTGGTTTAAGCTTTTTGTTTATATCTTTGATATTAACTTCGATTTGTTTGTATAGTATAGAATTTTGTATTGTTTTGTTCTCACTTTCTATCAACATTCGATTTGACAATCAGTTTCAAAAGAAACACATGACAAAGAAAACTATTGCAAGAGCTACCTTTGAGGTAAAACATTCTTTCTACTTTTTATACCACTTGCTGTTAGAAAGAAATTACTGTTACTAAAGTGTATTTTTTTATATTCTCCCTTTAAGCTTAAGAGCCGCGTTCAGACCTTACAACAGAAAGGTTAAGATATCTTGTTCTTCTCTTTCTGCCGGAATTTGAGACATTCCGTGTTAAGTGTCGGAATTCGGTCTATTAACGAGAAATTATGATGACCAAAATTTACATACAACTAACGAAAGGATTTTGTTCAAAATTCATAGATTAAAACGATTTTCATTATGTTCTATTTTATTATATAAGATTTTTTTTAAAATGACTTTTGTTTTATGATAATGACGTATTTAAAAAAATATATTTTAAACATAACGGCGCAGAGGCACAAGCGAGCTACTATAATTGCGAAGATTTGATTCCCTTTTCTCGGAATGTAATATTTAATATTTTCATTTTCTCGCTCTGGAAAAGAGGCAAAAGCGCAGTGTTGACTTTCGCCATTCAACACGTAAACCCTAGAGAATTTAGCGAAAAATGGGTAATAGAAGTATCTTAATGACTCCTTCCCTTTAACTGTTTTAACATTAATTGTTTTAGCATTAGCTTCCCAGGTTCCCTCTGCCTACCCTGCTATGTGGGGGATACAGCGTGAAGCTAAAGCAAACTTTAACATAAATTCTTCTTGTTATTGACTGTTTATATGTTAAAGTATGTACATATTTTTCTCTATTCGAAAAATGATTGGATGCGAGAAGTTCTGATAAATAATATTTCCTATGCATTATTTATTTCGAATTTAAGACCCACTTCCTATTACATGGTAATGGTGTATTGAGATATGAGACGGTATATTTCGTGTAAAACCAGCTATAACTAACCAGCTATTACAGGCTTTCAGAATATATTTTCCGATTTCAGTCATTATATGTAATTTATTGAGCTATTTATGGTCATGGATGAATAGCGTTTAGGTATAGACTAAGCTGTAATAAAATATGGTTGTGATAAAAATAATTTTTTCCTGAACGCATTTTTTATACTGAGTAATAGAGTGCGGCGTTAAATTTCGCCGCCCAACGCGCGACACTTCGAAAAACTGAACGGAGATGGCGAAAATGGAATTTTGTAACTTTAGGTTCCCTACCTACGAATTCTTGCGTGTTGAGTGGCGGAACTCAAAGTCGCGCTTTGCCTCGGCACCAAAAGGAAGAATTGAAATTGTTAAATATTTAATTTTCTCAAGTGGGAATCGAACCCACAACCTGTTTAAAGTCACATGTTTGTACCCCTCTATTAAATTGTAATGTGCAATCATTACGGTTCATTACGAATCGCAAATGAGTGAGCGCTTTATATTTAGTACTATATTTGATTGCGACGAGCGCTGTGTAATAAACAACTCTGCCTATGGATAGCGGTTACGGTTTTACCCTCATTAGTAAAAAAAAAGTCAAGTGCGAATCGGACCCGTCCATTGAGAATTCCGTCCTAATTTTAATATTGTAGTTCAACTTATATAAGTGGAAAAACTTAACTTTGCGGGCGTATACACTCGGCTTATGTGAAATTAACTATAATTGAAAGTTTGTAATTATTTTATTTTTTTCTACAAAATATCTATTTTTAACTTAAGTTCTCACTTCGTGCCAAATTTTATATATATAGGTTCACGGGAAATATTTTATAGTAGCAAAAATTATGCATAAACGCTCGTATCCCTCGTAAGCTGAGTACTTGATATTAATTTTGAATCGATACAGCCACGCGATCATGAGTTAAATATTCTTGACAGACGGATAACAAAGTGATCCTATAAAAGTTCCGTTTTTCCTCTTGAGATACGGAACTCTAAAAATTTTTAAATCTGTACCAATCAAATAAATGAAAAATAAATTGGCTTTTATAAGCTTCACGCTGTATCCCGCACGCAGCAGGGTAGACAGAGGGATCCTAGTGTTGAGACACTCCGTTCCCCACTTTCTGCCGAATTTTGGAGGCATTGCGTGTTGAGGGGCAGAACTCAACGCCGCGCTTAACCTCGACACCTGCGAAGAAATGGAAATATAAATTTAAGTAAATATTTCATCTCCTCGAGTGGGGATCGAACCCACAAACACAATCGGTTTTATAGTGACAATTCGTGCCGTCGCGCCACGACTGGCCTCTACCAATTAAATCTGTAAATTAATACCGATTTAATGACATTTTAAAGCTTATTCATATCTGTTTCTGAAGTCATACTGTGTTCAAGGGCTCTTGAAGTATGACGTATCTGTTTTTTTTAAGTTAATGAAGAGTTCATATTTTAAGGGGTTAAAATAATACTGCCTATTTATTATTATCATATATTAATATTCCATTAGTATATTAACATATTTTTCCTTATAATAAAATTTATTTGAATAATTGAGGCCGGAGTAACGAAATTAAACATGACGGTAGTGGGCTCGATTCCTATTGGCGGAAATATATATAAATATATTTTTATGGAAAAGAACAAGGCATATATGCTCGCATATGGTTCACCTGATGGTAATTGATCACCGCCTCCCACGGTCCCGTGTAACGCCAGAGGAGCTACAGGTGCGTTGCCGACCTTTGATAACGTTAATAATAATAACGTATATTGGTGTCAAAATTACAAAAAAAACTACGTATAACGATAATAACCGCATTAGTTATAAACTGTGTGGCAGCTATTAACGCTCGCCTCCTAAAGTAGCATGAGTAAACTGAGTATATTACAAATATTTACAATAATTAATATTTTCGCTCTGGTGACGAGGCAAAGCGCGGCGTTGAGTTCCGTTACTAAACATGCAACGCCTCCAGAATTCGGCGTAAAATAGACAATGGGAGTGTCCTCCCTTTTTAGGTAGATACCTAAATTTAATTTTCAGGGTTGCTCTATTACCTAACGTCCTCGTTTGTCACGTACACTCACATAAAGTTTGTCACCAATTCGAGAGTGTGCTGCTTTCAAATAATATACTGACAATGTGACGATAGCGTTTCCATCATTGTGCAAAGTTACGAAGTTATTCTTGAAATACGAGTAGAGTATCGCTTTGGATTGGTGTAAAATGTTAATTTTGTAGTAGTGTATTAGGAAATTCGATCTTGCGATAATAAAACAATATTTTTTTATTAAAAAAACTAAAAATGTTTTTTTATGTTACCTTTTACATATATTATATTTTCATTTTTATAATATAGTAGTGACATCGGTTATTTTAAGTCCCCTAAGTAATTTACTGCTGTATCAGCCGCCGCGACGCAGAGGCACACGCATGCCACGTAAACGCGACAGTTGTGTGTTCGATTCCCACGTGGGGGAATAAAATATTTAATATTTTCATTTTCCGCTCCGGCAACAAGCGCCGCGTATATAAATATTTCATCTCCTCGAGTGGGGGTCGAACCCACAACCGGTCGGTTTTGCAGTCACACCTCGTGCTACTGCGCTACTACTGGCCTCACTGTAAACGTTAAATATTAATGAACAAAGGATCAAGCTAATCGCCCGGAACATCCGCAAATGAAAGCTAGGTAGCTAAATTAGGTAAGAATTTTTAATTTACTTTCAACAAAATGAACGTGACTAAAAAGAAGATTATAAATTATATTACCATGATATTGTTTTTCTGTTTCAGCGTCACGGTGTCCCGCGCACAACGAGACGGACGAGGTTTTTATTTGTTTTCTTTATAAAAGCTGCTTATTAAGTTTGAGTTAAAAGTAATTTAATTATGTCAGATTTATATTAACCGACTTCTTAAAAGAGGAGATCATCAATTCGACTGTATTTTTTATCCTTGTTACCTCAGAACTTTTGACTGTGTAAACCGATTTTGATGATTCTTTTTTTATTTGGAAGCTAGTGCGTCCCGTGTCTGAGAAAATCATATAAATCTCAAATTTACATTATGTATGTGCGCGACAAATGGACGAATATCTAAATATCAACTCAACCGATTTTATTTTATTAGTAACTATTATAAATAAAAGCCTTAGCGTTCTCTATATAGATTTTTCTATAAATATTATAATATTACATAAGGTAGAACATCGCATGATCGATTTACGCAATATCGACTACAAGTTCTACTTAGCCTTTGAAATTGTGATCCTTGGAACGCTATCAATTATGGACACTCAGTTCGGAATATTGTTTCAGAAGTAGTTTCTGAGAACATCGATATTCCATTAATATCTCATTACTGTGCTACGTCGCTACCTCGCGTACTGTAGAGTGTTGATTGTATTTGTTATAAGTACCTAAGGTAAAAAACGAAGGGAATGCCTTTTTTTATATTCGTTTTGTTATTCTGTTGAATAATACGTTAAATTTTTTTATAAATTATCTTAATTTTTTGTGAGATAGAGAAATAAACAAAAATAATATTTGTGTTATAGGTATTCACGGTTGTTGTTCATGTTGTACAATTCCCATTAGATACTTTTCTAATATATATATATTTTATTTCCAAGACAACAAATCGCGTAGGTACAATATATACGTGTCAGTAAAGTTATACAAAATATACTTACTATGCGCGCTGCATATAATCAGGGCGAAAATATCTAAATAGGTATATCTAAAATTTCTTTTAGGCCAGTCGTGGCGCAGCGGCACAAAGTGTCAAGTGCAAAATCGACTGGTTGTGGGTTCGATCCTCACTCGAGGAGATGAAATATATACTTAAAATTTATATTTCCATTTCTTCGCTCTGGTGTCGAGGTTAAGCGCGGCGTTGAATTCTGCCACTCAGCAATGCCTCCAGAATTCGGCAGAAAGTGGGGAACGGAGTGTCTTAACATTAGGTTCCCTCTGCCTACCCTGCTGTGGGCGGGATACAGCGTAAAGCTGATTTAATTTAAAATTTCTTTTAAAAATAATTTTAGCTTATATAATCATACCCGTAAAATGAAATGAATGATGAGGCATAGTTCAATTAAAAAAAAGTACCATACACGTGATAATATATCATTGCCCTGGAGTCAGGGCAAAGCGCGAGGTTGAGTCCCGCCAAGTGGGTGTAAAGTGAGGCGCGGAGTGTCTTATCACTAGGCTCTGTCTGCCTACCCTGCTAAATGTGAATAAAATACAAAAGATCCCGAAGATAGTATCAAACTCACGACGATCGGGTTCCGTCAGACCCTGTTACACTATCGCTGCGCCATGAAGGCCTCAGTAATAAATAATACATGTAGTTATTATTTAATACTGTTATAAATTAAATATTTATAATTCGGCTAACGTTCACAAACAAAATGACATACAGTTAACCAATCAGTGTGTGTTGTTTGTCACGCCTACTCACGTTTTATTACTATTTAATGACTGTGTCATTTACAACAATGTTTGTATTAAAAGGATTCTTTTATATTTTACCGTAACCGTTTTGATACTTATCGTCTAATTGACATTGTAGCTATTTTTTAAAAGCTAAGCTAAATAATCATACTTAGTGGTAGAAATTGCCTATAAAAGTAATTATTTACGTGTACTGTAGACACTATAACATTACTTTATTTACCTCGGGATAAGGAACGCTTGGTTTTATGTATATATATATATATATATATATATATATATATATATATATATATATATATATATATATATATATATATATATATATATATATATAATGATTATAGTTAGTTAAAAAAATAATAATTCTTTGAATTATTCTGCGATAGAACCAAAATATGATAACAAGTAAGGGGCCGTCCAAGTATTACGTAAGCACTGTAGGGGGGCGGGGGGGTTTTTGTTTTGCTTGTTTTTGACGTTTTCAATGAAATATTTGTAAGAGGATTGCTTATTTTTGATGATATATATTTTGTCAATGATTGCAAAAAAACTGCTTACGTTATACTTGAACGGCCCCTAATCAGTACAGTGCATTGTTTTATGAATGAACGTGCCTTGGATACAGATATAAATGTAGTAATCTGCAATTAAATTGTTAATAAATTATGTTATCTGAGGCCAGTCGTGGCGCAGGGACACAAGTGTGCTACTGTACGCATAGCAGGTTGAGAGTTTGATTCCCACACGAGGAAAATTTTTCATTAGTCAATAAAGCTTGTGCCACTGCCCCACGACTGGGCTCAATTTCTAAATATTGAACTTTTCATTTATAAACTTTTAAAAATATATTTTTTAATTACTGACCATTTCCTGCGTTTTTCTGGAGAATGCAGAGAAACTAATATTTACTATAGACCACGTTCTCCATAAAAAAATATATTCGATCTCTTTAATTTAATTAAGGAAAAATATAAAGCATGAAATTTTAATTGTAATATTTAGATTGTTAGGCTTCGTGAACTGTGATGCGACGTGAGTTTACACAGCGGCCGCCCGGTTACAACTCCTTTGTTAACGCAACCTGAATTTGAATGACCTACATACAAAAATCATGTCGAAATATCCTATAAAATAATATTTTTTAATTTTATTTTTTTATTTGTTGAATGGCGGAGACTCAAATGATCACTTTAAAAAAACGGCTATAACATTTAGAATGTCGAGCTAAATATACACACTGCAGTGTTTTAATATATCAAAAATATTAAAAACACTCTTAAAATAAATTTATTTTTACTGTAGCTGTTTTTAATATAATGAACGCATATAATAACGTACGGAGAAGACAACGTGCGATATAAAGTTACAAGATATACGACGTCAATTTACTCCTCGCAAATAATTTAATTCACTCTCGCGATACACAGAATTATGACAATTGTCTATACATAGGTACATGTAGAGCCCAGTCGCGGCGCGGGGGCATATAGTGTGACTGTAAATGCGATAGGTTGTGGGTTCGATTCCCACACGAGGAAATGAAATATTTAATATTTTTATTGTTTTCGCACTGATGTCGAGGCAAAAATGTAGTGTTGTAATTAAAATTAAGATACATACAAAACACTAGGTTTCTCAAATGCATGCAATTGCATCTCTACATTTAAAAATATATCTTCCAAGTCTTCCAGGGAGATTATATTTTAAATATAAAACGAGGAGCACACGTAAACAAAATAAATTGTATTGTTCGAAAACCTCCCGCCTCGCGAGCTGGCGCCTCGCCAAGTGCTAGCTTGTATTAATTACGCGGCCGGTACTTCGGAGATTTCGTTAACACTTCTATAACTCTACGTTTATAGCTTAAGCAAAGTTCTAATGATAAAAGTTCAGTCTTTCTATTTTAAATCAAATTAGCTTCCCTTTTGTATCCCGCACAATGCTGAGTAGGCAGAGGGTACCTAGTGTTAAGATACTCCGCCACTTTGGTGCCAGAGCGAAGCAATGACAATATTAATACATAATAATTACACTTAACATTTAAGGTTAAAAAGAAATAACTAGAATACTTTTTTTTAAACATTTTTAAAGTGTTATTCCACACTTAGAAAAGAAAAATACTTATTTAGAAATCGTATAAAACTTTGAACGCAGCGGAATTCGAACCCGCGCCTCCTGGAAACCGACCGAAAACATAAAAAAAAATTTTATACGTTTTCTAAATAAGTATTAGAATACTTTTGTTTAATTAAAATTTTAATCATAAACTCATCAAAGTGTATTAGTTATTTAACGTGAATCACGAAACGTAGCCTTTTTAATGTCATACGCATAAAAATATAGTTACAAAGCATAAATATTGATATTTTTCTGGTTTTCCGTCCCTCAAAAGGAGAAACGGAACCCTTACAGGCTTATAGGATACCATTATATGATCCTATTGGATCATTTTGTTTTTCATTAAAGGAGCATTTAGTTTCCGTCTCTCCGCCTCTCAAGACTGTTCATCTCGAGAGATATGCAGTTAAAAATAATATCAAATATTACATGGACCTTTAAAGCATTGAAAAAGGCAAGTTTCTATGTCAACGTAATCAAAAGATACAATATACAACATAGTCAAAAAATACATCGATTTTGCTGTATTATGTATGAAATTCACATGGTTATCAAACCTATAGGGTAATTTCTATATACCTATAATAAAGGAAAAAATCCGAAAAAAGAAATTCAAATCCAAATTTTTCATATATACAAACTGTGACAAATCTGACTCACACTAAACCAGTTTCTTGAGAGAGTAAGCACTGACTGTTGTAAGGATATTTGTTTCAGAGCCTTAGTAGCTTTAAAGTTTAGAACAACGTTTACAGGACGCTGCTTCTACTGGCTAGTAATTTCTTGTTGGCTAACAAGAAATTTAATGTTTTTCTTGCGAACAAAAGCATTTTGGTACAAAGCTCACTATAACTTATCCACAGCTGTAATCTACGTTGTAATTATACTTTATATATATAAGGAAAAATCAAGATTGTAATATTTAATATTTTTGAGTTTCGTCATTCAACACGCAATGCCTCCAGAATTCGGCGGAAAGTGGCGACTGGAATGTCTAAACACTAGGTTTGCCTTCCCTGCTACATGCGGGATACAGCGTAAAGATAAAAAAAAATGCATAAACGACACCATATTTATTGTGAAATGAAATAATGAAACTAAAATAACTATAAATATTGTAAAGCTAAGAAAATGACATTAATACTTCTGTAACCATTGTCAAGTATTTTATTATTTTCATTGGTTGCCATGAACAGTCACATTATATTTGTAATGTATATTAGACATTGTAGAATAAACGTTTTTCTTTTTTAAATTTATTAAATTTTCCAACTGTGTTCTAAAAAATCATATTTTGCACAAAAAGGTCATCAATTTGGAAAACTTTGGGGAGACCCCCCAGGATTGACCTCGTGCTTTGATATTTGGATTCGGCTATTATGCGTAACAATCTTTGTCAAACTACTAAAAAAGATAATTTACATTTGACTTGCTACCATATTATTTTGTGTAGTGAACTCTGGTAGTATTGCGTGTTGAGTGGCGGAACTCAACGCCGCGCTTTGCCTCATTAGTAGAGTGTGGAAATGAAAATATTAAATATTTCATTTTCTCCATTGGGAATCGAACACACAACCATCCCGCTTACAGTCACACTCTTCTGCCCCTGCGCGACGACCGGCCTTCACATACTTATGTAGAGATAAAAATATAACTTAAAATAACCAAATAACGATTTACATAAATATTAATTTTAGTTATATAAAATATAAAATCCCTTTGCCGAATACATTTCCACAAAGCTCTCACAGCGCCGCTGATTCGATAGTGTACTAAAAGGGAAAACTATGTTGCGGTCGTATGACGCGATTATGCATTACATAAAATACAGCGATATGATACTTTCGAAGTTATATTTTAGATTTGTAAGTAAATTATGTTGTTTTAATAAACTTAAGCAGTGTATTTATGAGCTTTTGCTTTTTTGTGAATACGAGTTCCCTGATAGATTCGTAAGTAAGACTCTCCATTCTCATAAAGACTGACTGAAACAAAACAAGCGCGCAAAAACGTACAGACAAGCACACACAAAAGAAAAAAAACATTGTTTAGGTTGTATATAGGGCTTAGTCTATTACAATGTTAAATGTCCGCAATAATCATTATATTTATATATTTTTCGTGTACAGACTCCAATCACTTACAATGTAAATAATATAGTTGTATAAGTATAGATTCTATGATAGGTATTAGACAAAGATATTTTGTTATAAATTTAAAGTAACATTCTTTCTCTTACTTACTTATAATGCTTAATTTTCAATAGTTCCTAGTAGCCAGTAACATTTATTTTAGAATAAAAAAATTACACACACATATTTTATACACTCAGTGGGAAATCCGAAAGTAAATTAAATAGAACTAAAGATATTTCTTAAAGTTTTACGCCTTATCCTGGATAGAGCAAGGTACAAAGACAGAATACTGCCGGTAATTAGACATTTCACATTCCGGCCAATTTCGAGATATTACATGTTGAGTTTGCTGAACACCGCGCTTTGTCATGTTACCAGAGCAAGGAAATGAAAATAATTAATATCTCTAAATGGGAATTAAACCCACATTCGTAGTGATTACAGTTAGACGTTGTGCCAAGACTACCTTAACACACGAAATAATAAAATACTCGAATAATTAAAAAGTTTCTCTGTTGAAACAATTTGAGCAGTTTCAAACAGTGAAATTATGGTAATGCGAGAGATAATCTTGGTCCTGCTGAAGACTCCGCAACTTTGCTCATAACTCGATATTGTCAGTCGCCACCACCGCGGTGTGGTGACGTGCTTTGAAACGTTTATGACATATTGTATATTTTTTTTCGATCATGAGAAGGGAAGAGGGTACTCTCCCTCGGGTCCCTAAACAAATGCAAGCACAAGTGGCTGCCTGTGAGGAGTCGACGGCTGTAAGGGCGCCCCTTGCGGGGCTCGAACCTCGGCTTACAGCCATCGGGCGGACTGGGAAAAAATGCTTCGACCCATAATAAAATGGCTGTTATATATAGGTCGAAACTGTGTAGTATCTAAGTATATCAATCGATCGAATCGATCAGGCCTCTTTATTTTCATGATTATAACTATCACTAACTATAGAGATAATACAAATTCTCAAACAATTATTTTTCTCCCCATCTTCAGTAATCACGAAGCCCCAATTACTCCCCATAGACAAACACAAACGCCTATAGAATCATTACCTCCATTAAATCTCAACGATCAACAAAGTGCTAAGTGTTTGTACAAAGTCACCATGGCCTTACTAATGGTTCAATAATTTAAATGACAAACAAGAGGTTTCGTGCCTCACGTCTGGGAAATATGGCTATGTTATTTTTTACATAATACATATTTTTTGAGGCAAAATGCCTACCTAATTGTATACATATTCCGTTGTTTTCACGTATTTTCAGATAAGAGCAATTTATTTGTTAAGTTTATAGAACTATTTGGATTTGAAAACATTACCATTATTTTCAGAAAAGAAAATAATCGTTTCGATTCTACTTCTACTTTCAAAATTCTGACACAAAGTTATATAATTAAGTTGAATGTCGGAGAAATTCTTGAATAAGAACCCTTTTCATAATTTTTCAGTGTCTTTTAGAGACTTCTTTCCTAAAAATTTTCTTTCTTCACATTATAATTATTTAAAGGCTTTAAGATTCTTCACTAAACTTTTTAATTTCAAAATTTAATTAAAAATTTTGTCAATAGCAAAAAAAACCTAGGGAAATAAACTTAAATATTCTTAACTAGTACTAAATCGATTCTTAAATTAGAAATCTAACCTAACGAAAAGAAATTATTTCATAACCAATATAATATATGAAATTTTTAGGCACATTATTTCAAAGTACTGCAGAACTCTTTACTCAATCACAAGCAAAAAATCCCCTACTTTCCAAAGTTTATTGACGTTTTAAATATTTAAACAAATCCATTTTTTTGTAGTAACTAGAAAAGTTATAAATATATTTATTTCAAACTAATTAATGCATAGTTGTATAATTATTCACATACTATATATATATAACATTCATTTGTTGCTATATATATGAATATGGAGACAATAATAAAAACATCCTTAAAAATATTTCTATGTTAACATATATACAAACGAATAATCGTTTGTTCAATTAACATTTAAACATTATTTACTCAGTAACAACTTGAAATAAATTATACTTTACGGTAACAAGCTACGTATTTACCTACTAGAAATTAATTAATTAAAAATTAGCAATGTTCGTTAAAAAGTCAATATATTATTAGTACGATACTACTACACTATTCACAACCAAGGGTTGTGGGCTCGATTCCCAATTGAGGAATTAATTACTCACCTAATATATTTGAGGCATTGAGTTCCGCCTATCAACATGCTATGCCTCCCAAAATTTGGCGAAATATAAAGAACGAAATGTCTAAACACTAGATTTGCACTACCGACACTGCTTTATCCTGCTGTATCCCGCACAGCGTGAAGGTAAAAAAAAATATAGACTTATCTCTAACCTATACTACTGTAAAATTTAAATACACTTTAAAGTCTTAAGCCACTCGATAGATAGATAGATAGATGGGATGAGAAGTTTCACTTGACAAGCCAAAGGGATCTCCGACGTCGCCGACGTAATGTTCGTAGGTAACCAAGTGGAAATATTAAACCGATTACGACGTCGCCTTTCAATCAACGCAGAGTTTATAGTTCACGTTTCATTTACGATCGTGGATGTTTTAATTTAAACTTTAAAAATAATAGTAACATTTGAGTAATTTTAAATTATGTCTTTTTATATCTTTTGGTAATATATGTTTATTATTTGTTTAGTACTAGCCAAGGCAATTTATGGGAGGAATATAAGCTGTCATCAAGAAAACTTTGATTATTAATTAAGAGATAAAGACAGCTTGCTACGAAAAAAATGTAACATAAAAGACGATTTTTTAATTTGATCATCAAATCTTCCTCCAAAATACTTAATATATACATACTATTTTGTATCGTTGTACGAGTATGCATACAAATTATACATAATACGAAATAATCTTTACATTTTGTTAAAGTAAAAAAATAATTTCTAATTTATAATTCTGCGTCAATTTCCATTAAAGCCTACGATCATTTAATCATTTCGCCATCCCCGATACTCGTTATTGCGTTAGACCGTACGTGAGTAGGTACGTTTGTATCAGGTTAGTATTGAATTAGGGCATTCGATTTTACTTCCCGTAAATTTACTGAGATTTTATTTTTGAGGATGTCGTGGCGCTGGGGCACAAGAGTGTTACTGTAGCGTGACGGTTGTGGGTTAAGACATTCCATTCCCCACTTTCTGCCGAATTCTGGAGACATTGCGTGTTGAGTGGCAGAACTCAACGCCGCGCTTAACTTCGACACCAGAGCGAAGAAATGGGAATATAAATTTAAGTAAATATTTCATCTCCTCGAGGGGGGATCGAACCCACAAATATATGTATTTGAAAGCTCTCATGCAAAACGTGATTTTTTGCCGTTTTTATGAAAAATGAAAACATTTCTTACGTTAGACTGCTTCACACTTGGCCAGCTTTTTATGTGTTGTTCTCTAATTATTGCAGTTTTAAGTTATTTATTTCTTACTTATCATACTTATATAAAAATATCATCATTAATATGTCATAATTAGAATTGATATTTTAAACATTTTTAAATTGTTATTGCACACTTAGGAGTAATAGGATAAGTAGGCAAAGTAACTAAAGCATTCACGTTGCAGTTTTTATCTTCAATAAATTTTATGTATTTTCAAAATTATAACTCTTTTTAAATTACTTATGTGGGTATATGAAAAATAAAACTTGACAACTTTAAGTAAGATGCGTAAAAGAAGACCAAACATCCATCAATCTCCATAAACATTTATAATATTAGTAGTTATAGTTTTTTGCTGTATTCCACACCAAAGCAGGACAGAGGGAAACTAGTTTTAAGACACTCCATTCCCTATTTTCCGCTAAATTTTGGAGGCTAGGCGTGTTGAGTGGTAGAACTCAAAGCACGGTATTGATTTTCACTAATCAACACGCAATACTTCTTAACACTAAGTTCCCTTTGCCTACTCTTCTGCGAGCGGGATATAGCGTGAAGGTGATTAAAGTTGAACTAAATATACCTGTATTGTAAAGTACTCTTACCGAAGTCAACAAAATACTTTAAGAACAGCTTCACTACATACTACAAATCTTTATAAAAACTGAAGTCGCGACTCCGCAGAAATCTGCAATGCAAATAATAACTGTTGACACCGAACTTCTCCCCGAGGGACTAATGGTTCCTGAAAATAACTCTTTTTATACGGTGTAAAATCATAATTTAGTTTACTGATCAGTATTTTTAAAGTAATATTTGATTATTTTAATTATTATATAAAGAATTTATTTTTATTTTCAACTACCCAACAGAATTAAAGTATAACCTGCTTTTACCTTGGTCCTCTTTGTACTTTTGTGTAAATAAATAAAATAAAAAAAAACAGAACCCGCACATAATTCAAATTTTAAATACAATAACGTACGTTCATATTTAAATAATAGAATAAATCACAAATGGATTCCTCTTAACTTTATTTTGTAAGTAACAACTATAAAATTAAAAAAAAAAAATAAATAAATAAATTAGCTTCACGCTGTATCCCGCACACAGCAGGGAAGGCAGAGGGAACCTAGTGTTAAGACACTCCGTTCAACACTTTCTGCCGAATTCTGGAGGCATTGCGTGTTGAGTGGCAGAACTCAACGCCGCGCTTAACCTCGACACCAGAGCGAAGAAGATGGAAATATAAATTTAAGTAAATATTTCATGGAGGCATTGCGTGTTGAGTGTCAGAACTAAACGCCGCGCTTAGCCTCGACACCAGAGCGAAGAAATGGAAATATAAATTTAAAGTAAATATTTCATCTCCTCGAGTGGGAATCAAACTCTCAACCTGTCATGTGTACAGTAGCACACTTCGTGCCGTTGCGCCACGACTGGCCTCAAATAATATAATTTATTAACAATTTAATTGCAGATCAATATATTTATATTCGTGTCCAAGGCGCGTTCATTCACAAACCAGTGCACTGTACTGATTGATATTTACATGCATCCAATATGACAACAAGAATTGCTTGTTGTGTATTTTGATTCTATCCATATTTCAATTGATTAATTCGAAGAACTATTGTTATTTTAACTCATTATAATCGTTATACATATACACATAAAGCCAGGCGTTTCTTATCCCAAAATAAATAAAGTAATGTTATAAAGCAATAGTATAGTGTCTACAGTGCACTCCAATAACTACTTTTATAGATAATTTAGATACAATTTTCTTGAAAATATCTAATTTTCTAAATAAAATCCAGTTATTTTTTTTCTTATTTTGTGCTTATTTTATGTTCAGTAATAAATTATATAATAGGCAAGCATGTCCATTGAGTTTATATTGACTTCCGGGTAAAACTAATAAGATAAGCCAATTCAAAGGGATAAACATGCGGAGGGAGCGGGAGACAGACACAAATTTATGTTACAGATATATTTTTTATCTAACATATAGCAGAATAGGCACAGAGAAGAGAGTCTAGAATATCTAAATCCTTGTTGTATGGTACACCAGAGGAACGGAGAAAATGTTTAAAAAAATATTTAAAAAATAGTATTCTCTCTTGCCAAACGATAATTCTTAGTAATTTTTTTTGGGTAGCGGAAATTTGTAAAAATCTCCCTACAGAGATACTAATAACATAAATAAGTTGTAACAAGCGTATAAAAATTTCGACGTAGCTTGGCGAGAACGTATGTCTTAGTGGTCAGAGCGCCTGGTCGGTTTCCAGGAGGCGCGGGTTCGAGTCCCGCTACGTTCAAATTTTTATACGTTTTCTAAATAAGTATTTTTCTTTCAATTAAATGTGCTGATGTCAGTTAATAATTGAATTTACTGCTTCAGAAACTGCCTTAACTGTTAAATAATGGATTTGGGTTTTTGTAATAATGGATTTGGATTTGAATTTGGGTTTTGGGTTGGGAATGATTGATAATATTCTTTGTAAAATAACTGTATGATTGCATAATAACTCCTGTACAATTTTTAAATTAGTTACACATATTATTAGCTAAATGTAAAATTGGTACATATGTAGTTATTACAGAGTACACGTAGAATGGATGTTTTTAGGCATTTTTATATAGATTTATTACAAACGAACGAACGAACCAAAAAATTTTTGTATTTACTTGATATTTCTTTCAAGATCAAATCGTTCTTTATCTCTGTGTTGAATTAATTACGACTTAAACTTAACTGTTGTTCATGATTTATGAAAGTAATCGCCATTAACAATTCATATTTGTTTACTTTATTGTATCAAAAATTGTATTCAAAAATATATATTTTTATACCAAGACGTTTCGAATTTCATTCTTTAGCCGGGCATTTTTTTTAATGAACCGATTTTGATGAACCAAACTTTAGTAGTTAAGTTGAGTTAAAACAAACAAATTGGTGAAACTTTTAAGTAAATCGGTTCAGTACTTTCAGAGAAAAATGTGGATATACATATCGACAGACCTACAGACAAGAAATAAAAAAAATATATTTTTGCTTTCTATTATTCTTTTTAAGTGTCTCTCTATCCATTTCAGTCAAAATTACTAAATGTACAGACAAAATATTTTTACTGTATTATCTATATATATAAAAGGACTTGTGCTGACTGACTGAGGTAAGACGCACGCACAGCCGTAACCGCTGATGGTAGAAACGTGAAATTTGGGAACAGGTTTATTTTCATATTCTGGACATCCACTAAGAAGGGATTTTGAAAAATTTTAACCCTAAAGGGATGAAATAGGGGTTGAAAGTTTGTATGGATTTTTTTAAAATTGGCACCGATTCTTATAAAATTTTAAATCCAGACTCTTACAAATATTTCATTGAACACGTGTTTCATGGTTTTTAAGAATTCACCCCCTATGGGTTCAAATAAGCGGTTGAAAGTTCATATGGAAAAATCTTTAAATCGCCACCGATTTTTATAAAAATTTAAATTCAAACTGTTATAAATATTTTATTGAACACGTGTTTCGTGGTTATTTTAGAATTCACTCCTAATAAGCGGGCGAAGCCGCGCACGCCCTCTAGTTATATATATAGATTTACAAAATAATTTAAGCTATACAAACCTTTATATTATATTCTTTATTGCATCAAACAAGACATACAGTAATAAAAAAATGAAAAGTTAGTTGACAAGGGTGGGCTTATTTCTAAAAGAAATCTCTTCCAGCCAACCAGTGGAAGTGGATATCTATCAAAACAGCGGGGAGAGTAAAGCAATTAACAGTAAAAAAAAATAAGAAACAAAATATAGTAATAGAAGAAACATCATATTCACAAATATAAATACATATATACAATTATACATATATAAACTACATAAACATAAATACTATTAAATAAATATACATATATACATAAACATATGAATATACATATACTATATGAATACATATAATTTAAATGGGTTAAAAGAAAAGAAAAATGAAAGAAATGAAGTTGCAATATATTGAAACTCTGTTCGAATATAAACTAATTGTTCTCAGTAGCAAG
>JAATLQ010034086.1:0-20900 GCA_013421005.1 Heliconius erato x Heliconius himera | reverse complement strand
CCACTGCTGGGTTGCAGAGTAACACATGGAGAAGACCTACCGCTGCGCCTACTACTGCCTGGAAAATAAAAAAATAAGTTCTCTTCTGTGGTACCTTAACCTAAAGTCGCGGTTAAATAAGAATAGGTAAAATTTCCCTAATGGAGATTGAATCTACCACCACCATGATGGCCCGATGCCGTTCAAGTTCTTTAGGCAATCTATATCGAATTCTTATACGTTTATTATTATTACTATCAATGAAAATATTATTTGTCGTCTGTAAGTTTGTGTGAACTTTAAAACAATATTACTATCATCTTCGAGATATTGTGCTTTGAGTGGCGGAACTCAATGCCAATCTCATATCGAAATTTATTTATTCCCTTGAGTGGAAATCGAATCCACAACCGTTACGTTTACAGTCAGTCAGACGCAGTGTTGACACGACGGCCTCTAATTTAATAGGTTTTTTAATTAAACGTCTTTTTTATATATTTGTCATACATATAAAATACTTACTCCAGTAGGTCCGTACACATTATCTATCCAACCTGGTACGGGTTCTTGTGCCGTCGAGATCACTGAAACCAAAATCCATTTCAATATAAATATGTCAGCATATAATATGTGTATAATATTACACAATCTTCCTCGATAAATAGACTAGACAGCAAAAAATTAAATTTTCAATTTGAACCAGTAGTTCTTGAGCTTAGAGGTTTTAACTAAACTAACTTTTAAGCTTTACTATATTAGTATAGATTTCTATATATAGATTAAACCAAAGTAAGTTTAATTTAATTGTCAAGTACAAAATAAGTAAATATAAGTACCTATAGACGGTCGGAACACAGCGACGGGCAGACCTTGAGAATATTTCTGTACAATATCCTCTGCTGCTGATTTCGTGTACGCGTATGTGTTGGGGAATTCGCCTAATAACCTGGAAAAAGTTTTTAATTTATAAAAAATAAATATTTTTAACTTCACACAGTATATCGTATATATATTGTTATATATGGGATATGGCAGAGGAATGTTGTATCTACAGATACAAACCCAACGTAAAAAGGACCAAGCATCAAAATTTTAAATGGAACTCCTGTAAAAGCCCCTTTAAGTCTTAATAATATAGTGAATAGACACCGATGATGATGATTGATCTATATGATTGTTATAGATTAGTTCATGTATTTATTGGTAGATAGAAAGCACATTCAAAGTTAATTTATATTTAAATAATCATTATCTTTGACTAAAAATATCCTGTTTTATTCTTGCACCTCAAAAAGGTTGTTTAACATTAGCCCTCTACGCCACGTACTTTCTGCCAATCACTAAGGAATCTTATGATTTCGTGCTATGTATCATCTTCTTAGATATATAAAATGACGACGAGTTGTGCCTGCCTTAAAGTTGGGTTTTCTGAACTTTTTCACATTCTTCACTCGCGGTGACAAAATAATCATAAGTAAGTAAGGAGAGGGCGCCGCTGTGTCACTTCATCATCGTACTCGCTTTTACTCGCGTTAAGGCGAACTTAAATATTTTTAAAACTTATTTATTTATAGTAAAGTGAAACATACACAATATAGAATCAGTGCTTGAACTACTTCAATCAACATAAAAAGTGTAGTGTGTAAACCACAAAATTTACTAAAAAGTGCACTAAAAACTTTTTGACCAAAAGACCGTTAGGCCGTTAAGAAACTCAAGATATAAGATTCATTATAGTGAACACTAGTAGTGTAGAGTGTGTGTGATGAAACAAAAACTCGAAAAACATTAAAAAGTGTGTAAATTAAAAACGTTTGAAATTACAATCCCAAAAGTGCCAAATAATTATATTTTCGATTTAAAATTCCTTGATCAAAATATTGAGCAGCGCCATCTATTGTAACCCATCAGAACTTCTTAGTCAGATCCTAAGTCGATTCGCATTCAGTCAATCGAAGATATAGCAAGTAGTACTCCTCTTTTTGTAATAGAGGGCGCAAAGAGTTTCATAAGCCGAGAAAGCAACAAAAACATGACATGCTAGAGATGAAAGAAGAAATAAAAAGTACATTAGCAGTCTCAACGAGAAGTTTAATAATTTGGAACTAAAAAACGAGCTCTTGGAGAAAAAAATCGAGGATCAAACGAATAAAATTACCAACTTAGAAAGGCAGCTACGACGCAAAAATCTAGTCTTGTTTGGCGTAGAAGAAAGTGAAAAGTTATACGAGGAACTGGAAAAAATTGTAATAAATAAAATAAATACACACATAAAAATTTCATGTGACACAAGCAACATTGAAGCTGTTAGAAGATTAGGAAAAAAAGGTGAGAAAGTTAGACCAATTGTGATAACATTTAACACATTGGACTTTAAACTAAAAATATAAAAAAATATACGTTTCTTACAAAATACATCATACTACTTAAAAGATGACTATCCATTTGAAATTTTAATTAAGCGTAAAGAACTACAATCCCAATGACAGGAAGAAAAAGATGCAGGCAACAATGCTTTTATAAAATATGACAAACTTGTTATAAGGAATACCAGCCACCCCAAAATAAACAATCAAACAAAAGAAACTTGTCTGAATCCCCGGAGAAAATTCATCTTGGTAGCCAAAACGATAAACAAATTAGCAAGCAACCTAGGAAAAAGAAAGACGATATGAAGAATTATATAATACAAAAACCCAAGCTAATCCTCGCCCCAACAGAAACAGTCCCAGGTCAAACAAAGATAACCCCCCGAGAGTAAATATCAAAATGAATAATATTTTCTTTATTTGAAGCCTGAACGTAAGATCATTATCCTCTGATCAAAAATTTATCGAGCTGAAAGCCGCATTACCATGACATAATAGGTTTGTGTGAAGTTCGTCGCCTAGGAGAAAAAATAATAGAAGACGACGAATACATTTTCTACTACATAGGCCAAACGAAAGGACTACATGAAGTAGGCTTTCTGGTTAAGAGAAAGTACAAAGATAACATCATAAAATTTACAGGAATATCCGAAAGAGTGTGTATACTAGAAGTCAAGCTGGGAAACCTAGGTTTTGCAATAATCCAAGCGTACGCACCTACTGAAAATTCATCACAGGAAGAAATGGACAGGTTTTACGAGGACTTAGCGAATGCTCACTATTCCATATCGACAGAGTATATAATCTCCATGGGTGATTTTAATCCTCAAAGAGGAACCCCCAAAAATTATGAATATTCCACTACTGGCGAGCATGGCTATGGCACAAGAAGCGCTCGAGGTACGAGACTAATTAAATATGCCCAAGAATACAACCTAAAAATAATAAATACAATGTTCAAACCATGTCTAGCACATGGATCTCTCCAGACAGAAACACAAGAAATGAAATTGATTATATTATGTCCACGAAGGGTCTCTAAATATGAAGTATTACAATCTTTCACATTTGGATCAGACCACAGACTAATTAGCGCAACAATAAACATTAAGTCGATAAAGAAAAGTAGGTGTAATTATTCTTATACACACAAGAACCTGAAAACATTAGCGGAGCAGAAAATGTACCTTACAAACCTTAATATATTTATACCAGAACTTATAAAGACTCATCGTAGCTATAATGTGGAAGAGTACTACCAGCGATCGATCGGAATAAAATACTCGATGAAGAAGCTGTCCCACATAATTGGTTGGAATCTGAAATTATTCTACTATATAAAAAAGGTGACCCAGCTGACATAGGCAACTACCGTCCCATAAGCCTCATGTCTTGTTTTTACAAATTATTTGCCTCCTGTCTCCTTGAAAGAATTGCCCCAGTCATTGATGCACACCAACCTTTCGAACAAGCCGGATTCAGAAGTCGCTTCAGCACGATTCATCGTATCCAAGTGGTAAACCAGGTGATAGAAAAATATTTAAAGTTTAATTAACCGTTATACGTAGCTTTCATAGATTACAAAAAAAGCTTTCGACTCAATTTCACACGAAAGCGTCTGGGAGTCGCTAAAAGCTCTTAACATAAATGAAAAATATATTAACATTCTAAAATATATTTACAACAACAGCACAAGTAGAGTAAGGCTAGATAAAGTGGGCGAAACAATCAATATAAAGAGAGGAGTCCGGCAAGGAGATCCAATTTCGCCAAAACTGTTTATAACCGTTTTGCAACACGTAATGAAAAAATACCGTGGCTCAATCAAGACATTAATATGAATGGGAACTTCTTAAGTCATCTTAGATTTGCTGATGACATCATTTTTTTCTCAGAAGCCCCTTATCAATTAAATAAAATGGTTAACGACTTAAACCAGGCCAGCATGAAAATAGGATTAGATATGAATATAGAAAAAACAAAAGTTATGACGAATCGCAGTGAAACGCCCATCTTAGTGAATAGCACTCCTCTTGAGTTTGTAAACAGCTATATATCTAGGCAAACGAATGTCTTTCAGTAAAGAAAGAAACAGTGAAGAAGTAAACCGACGAGTAGCAATTACCTGAAACAAGTTCTGGAACCATAAGGAAATACTTAAATCTCAACTTCCTCTGTCGACCAAGAAAATAGTGATGGATACAGCAATATTACCAAGCCTCACCTACGAGTGTCAAATTTGGACCTATGACGTCAAAACCAGAAATAAAATTAAGACTACCCAGAGAAGAATGGAAAAAAGTTGCCTAGGTCTGAAATTAAAAGATAAAGTTAAAAACTTTGACATTCGAAAAAAGAAGAAAGTATGCGATACTCTGTCTTTTTCGCTGAAGGTAAAATGGAGGTGGGCGGGCCACTTAGCTCGATACCAGGACAGATGAACTCTAAGGTCAGTGACCACCTTACTGTGCTGCTCCAGAGCAAGAGGCCGACCAAGAGCCAGATGGGTAGACGAAATAGTAGCGATGGCGGGTGGAAGTTGGCTGGACACAGCTAAGGATAGAGAATCGTGGCATTTCTTGGGGGAGGCTTTTACCCGAAGGGGATCCATACAGTTAACTGACAATTAAAATAATCAATAATCTAAAACAAAATTGAATATAAGAATCAATAATATAAATTGTAACAAATGGTTATTAAATCTAATAATATATCAGTGTTTAAATTATTTTATAAATATGAATATATCATTTTAATCTGTATGGAATTGAAATAAAGTTAATTATTATTATTATTATAAGTAAAAATACCAAAATTAAATCTGAGGAACCATCTACAGCTAACTTTATGTCGGTCACGATTCGTCGATCGTTCTGTGGGGTAAGTTCTACAGGAACAATTACATATCATAAAAAAGCAATAAAAGTTCATATTAACCCCGGTGTAATACTGTCCAAGGTCTTCTCATCTATGTTCTCCACAAGTTCAATGAGTTTGTCACCGGAGAGGTTACTATCGTAGAATTTCTCTTCTATTTCTCTTAATGGGCAGTTGCTGAAAGAAAAAATAATAATCTGTACTTATATTATAAATTCCTCTTTTTTTCCTAATTTCGGCTGTGCAAAACGGCCGCACGTGTCCTCACGCAATATTTAATTAAGGGTGTATTACTATACTGTAAAGTTGAACTTTGTTTATAAATAGAGAAAAAAACCATTAAAAAATATTTTTAATATCGGTCAATTTCCAAAAAGCGCGTGTTAAATTCCGCTAAGTTTAAATTTGATAATTTTTTCTTTAAAAAATTAAGATAACCTGATATATATGGAATACAGTAGTAAATACTGTATCCCATATATATCAGGTTCGTCAAACCTGGGAACGTGAGTGTGAACACTCCGTTGCCCATTAAGACATAGTTGTAGGTTCGAATCCCATACAGGGGGATGATTTTTTTCATTTCCTTGTTCTGGCAACAACATAAAGTAACACTGTATTGCCACTGAGTACCCCGCAATAGTGGGCTTTTACCCACATTGTGCGGGATACGTACGCGTATAAGTTCCTTTTTCAAGTTTTTACCTGTAAGCCGTAGAAATATGCAGATGGGCACGCAATTTGGTACAAGAACGTGCCAAAAGTAAAATTTCCCTAGTACCCCGCACATTGATGGCCACAGCTGTCTTTAGTGCTTCATCAAAACGAACTGTTGCAGCTCCGTGGAAGATGAATTCTACCTGAAATTTGGAGTTTTTTTTATTAAATAATATGGTTCGGTCTAGATTTCTTGTGATTCTCGTAAGTTGTGGGGCAGTGGGACATTTGTCCGTCAGAAGACAAACCGCGGCGTCGAGTTCCGCCCCTCGGATTACGAAGAAGTGAGTGTCGTCACAAAATTAGGTTACTTCTGCGTAACGTGTGACTATGACAATATGAAAACGTGAAGCTGTGAAACAAAGGCTGATTGTGAATAAGGACAAATTAATCTACAAATTTATAATATTATTTACCGTCTCAATGCCAGGTCTACGAATTTTAGTGAAAGGATATTTAATAAAAAAACAAAAAATAAACAGTCACTTATTTTACTTTGCATGACGCAAGAACAGAATCCACACCTTTCGATCAGCTCTCGGCATTCCGACCTCGAAATGTACTAATGTGAGAACAATATTGCAATATATAATATATTACTTCTTTTAGCTTCAGTTTGTAACCCGCAGGTAGGCATAGAGAACCTGGCTACTACCGAAGTGTGGAGGCATTGCGTATTAAGTGGCAGAAATCAACGCGGCGCGGCGCTTTTTTACTAGGAAATTAAAGTATGTATAATATGTATAATATTTATAATATTTCATTTCCTCGAGTGGGAATCGAATCTACAACCTGTATTTACAGTTGCACGCTTGTTAATTAAATAAATACTTATGTAGATTAAATTAAAAAGATACTGAATAAATTAGTAGCTTGAGGCCGCATCTAATTGAAGAGTCTTCAAATCAGAGGTTATTTTTTGTATGACTCTTGAAATATCGATCATTTGGTGCAACAATGACGTAATTGCATTTGTCGAGAAACATATCAGATATGTCAGTGTGGGCAGAGATAGTCTTCTTCAATATTTTTAAATGCAAATACGTCAATGTTGCACCAAATGATCGAGAAATTCTAGTATCCTACATAGCAGTGTAGGAAGAAAAACGTTAGGGCCAAGACACTTCGTTCTTCATTTTCCGTCCAAATGGAAAACTTAAATTATTCATTTCCACAAGTAAAAATCGAAGCCGAAACTGTCGCGTTTACAGTCGAACGTTGTGCCGCTGTGCCATAACGAGCGACGGCTTCATATGTTTCCATCATTAATATTATAATTATAAAGCTATACGTATGTACATATTATATCCAATTTCATTTAAGAAGATCGCTTGCGTTTGGTATCAATTATATATGAGAAACAAACAAAAAATGCAATCTGTGCAATTTATTTTGTTTCGTAAAAAAAACATAATAATATTAAATTGCGATAATAACAGATTACTGCAACAATCAAGTTCTAAGTGAATATTAATTATTGCTGTATTATCTAAGTGGATATTAATTAAAGTCGGAAGAACAGAGTCATTTGTCACTCATTTACATAATATATGTATGTATGTATATACCAACATATTATATACTAATTTTTATGCTCAGCTTCGCCAATGTGGTCAAATGTATAAAAAAAATGTGTATGACACCAGCTCAATGCTCAAAATAACTCTGACCGCTGACACAGTGAGTTACATCGAAAAGTTTCGTGGTGTCTATTTGTAGTATCTCACATACAGCAAAGTATGCAACGGGAGCCTCCGTTCCCAACTGTCCATCCAATTTTCATAACATTGCGTTTTGAATGGTGAAGCTCAGCGCCGAGCTTTGTCTTATTACCACACGGAGAGAGGAAGGAGGAGGAGCTGTAACGGGAGGAGCTACCTGACCGAATCCGCAGATATACAGAATGGCAGGTACTAGCGAGGATGTCACGGTGAGAATGCAGAAGAACTATCTTAGGTGGCTGACACGACGGGAGAATGGCAAAAATAGATTAATGAAGCAAGAGTGAGCGGTAAGAGAGGTAAAACAAGACCTATGTTGACTTTAGAGAACCAGACCCGAACCCCGGAGAGCATTTATAAAGAGGTTGATGATAGTGGACGAGGCGAAAGAGGTATGCAGAGACCGTGGCGTTTGGCGATCCTTTCTCTCTGGCTACCTAGCTAGGGATAAAGTTGTAAGGTTTAAAAGTTAATACAACATACCTCGTTAATAATCTTATTTCTATCCTCTTCGCTTATACCCAAAGCAGGTAGTCCCATATCTCCTTGGATGATGCCAATTTTTTCAATGAAATCAGGCATTTGCTTCCTTAATTTGTCGTAGAGCTGTAAAAAGATTTTGCTTAAAATAAAATATATAAAATAAACATTTTGTGTTTTTTAAAATTAAATAAATTTTAAAAAAGTTCATTTACGAATAAACATTATTGGCAATGCCTAATCTATACGTATAATAAAATTGTGAATCATTAAAAAATCATTGTCTTGTAAAGTACAAGACAATGATTGTTTATTTTTTTGTCGGTTTGTTTATATATCTGTCCATTTGCACTTTAATCTAAGAAAAAACTTAACCTATTTAAGTACAATTTTGACTATTGCATATTGGTAAGCTCCCATCAAAATTTAGTGATTGTTTTATTTAAATCTGTTCATAAATAAAAAAACATATATATATATGTCGATATAAAATATTTTGTTTAACAAATTTGCTATTAATTTTATTTTATTAAATTGGCTAATACTTTAGTTTACAACGTATGGATATAATTCAGATTAGAAAAGAAATAATTATGTAGTTTAAGCGGGCGAAGCCGCGACCGTGTCACTATTATATAGATATGTAATCAACTGACATTACTAAATAAATTGAAGCTGTCGCGGTACAGTGATGTCCACTCGAAGGAACAAACAGTAAGTAGGTACAAACCTACCTATTTAAATTATTTAATTTCCATGCTCTACTAAGACAAAGCGCGGCGTTATGTTGCGCCATTAAAAATACAATTTCTCTACAATAACGAAGAACGGAGTGTGTTGCCACTAAATCACTTATCTAGTTAATACTTACAACATCATCGAACTGTTCTTGCAATCTCTTCATTATTTCCTTATTTTTCTTTGGCCGCGTCAGTAGATACAGCTTCTTTATTTTCGGACAGCATCTGTAAAATAAAATAAATACTTAAAAAGCGTTACACTATATATAGATTTAATCTCTAAGATAGGATAGCACTCCGTTCCCAAGTGTTCGCGTGGTGAGTGGCGGAACTTAGCGCAGCATTTTGTCTTATCATGGCCACCATGGCCAAGAGGACGTGCATACTTATATAAATAGCCTTTCTCTACATTCCTTAGAAGGATTTTAATCGCAAGTTACAATATGTATGTATGAGTATGTATGTACATATGTAATAATACGTGATCTAATAAATATTCTAAACATGGACCCGATAGGTTACTTTCACAGTTAAGTTAAGATGGGCTGAGTGGATGGGTGACCTCTTTTGTATTTAAATTCAAATTTTAAATAAAATGTATATAAATATACGACTACAAGCATTTTTGAAACATCGAATGGAACCTTTACCACCATTTCATGCTGCATGTTTTAGGTTCGATTTTCTAGGAGAAATAATTATGCTATACTCAAATAGTTTTTGTATATATTCTGGTAGATAAAAACGCACGTAAGTCCGCCACCCAACATGCGATGTTTCGAAAGTTATGTGAAAAGCGGAGAATGAAGTGTTATTTAACACTATATTCCCTCTGCCTATCATTCGAGATATAGCTTGAAGCTACAAAGGGCTAGGCTATTATTTAAAAATAATACAAAATAAAAAAAATAAAAAACCGACTTCTAACAAAACCCATAAAAAACACAAGTAATACTTAAAAGATAATAAATTACAACACAATGCAACTTGTTTGAAATTATTGCAACAATATCGTACAGAAGTTAACGACGCAATATAAATAAAAAAATAAATAAATTATAAAAAAACATTGTATTTTTTTCAGCTTAACGCTGCATCCCGCAGACAGTTTATGGATAAGCTGAGGGAACCTAGTATTAACGACACTCCTTTCCCTACTTGAAGCGTGCGTGTTGAGTGTCGGAACTCAACGCCGCGCTTTGCATGGTTGGTAACCATAATACATTCCCTCAAGTGGTAATCTTACCCACAATCGTCGTGTTTACAGTCACAAGCTGGAGCCACTGCACCACGACGGCCTTATAATAAATAGCTATTAAAATATTTTTAGTTAACACCTATACATACATGTATATAAGAGGGTTATTATAGACCCGCTAAAACCGATAATTAAGAATATACTTTTATGAAGTCGCTAAGTGGTTTTTTATATGTTTTGTATTATATATAAATGTGATTACATTTAAATATTATACAAAACAAAATGTCACACTTTTTTTTGTTAGTAGATAAAGTTTAATATCATGTATTTTTCTACAGCTTCACATTTAAAACAGAGTATATACCGTAAATATAGCATGTTGAGCGGAAATTAACGCTGTGTTTTGTCTTAAGCCCGGCATCCATCGCGAAACAAAAACGAGACGAGATTGGGCGGAACTCGGGTGGTCTCCTTTTAGTTAAAATAGATTTACATTTCCACCAACAGAGAGTGTTGTATTTTGTGAATACTTCGCACCGCTCTCTAGGAGTAAGAGAATTCATTTAATTTCTTTCTGCTCCCTTGATCTTTTCCAACTGTTTGTTGGTGTAAACACAAGTATGCAGTTTACCCTTGCGAGTTCAACGTAGTTCTTAATGGGTCCTCCGCTCGCGGTGGTGGTGGTAAGTGATCAAACTAGTTAAAATACAAACATATTACTGAGTGGTGGGTCCACTTTTCTTGCAATCAGTGCTATTACAGCGACCACGATGGCCTGGGTTTGGAAAAACAATGAATGGAAAGTAGAAAAAGCAGCATCACTTTTTATTTTCCTTATACAAAAAAACGGGACCACCATTTTTAACAAATTTGTTTTTTTTTTAAATTATATAAAACAAAGCGCAGTGTTGAGTTCCGCAACTCAATTTGCAACGTCTCGAAAATTAGGGGGTGCGTAAGAAATAGAATCTAGACATTAGGTTATCTCGTACATAGTGCCTACTCCACTATGTACGAGATGTATCCCGTGTATCCCATGCTTGAAGCTAAAAAATATCCTTAAATTTCATTTGAACATTTAAAAAAAAAAAAAATAAGCAAGGGCACAAGTGTGTGACTGTAAACGCGACTGGTGGTGAGTTCAATTCCAATTAGGGGAAATAAAATTTATATTTTCATTTTTTCGCTCTGATGCCACTCGAGACAAAGCGCGGCGTTGAGTTCCGCCACTCAACACACAATACCTCCAGAATTCGGTAGAAAATGGGGAACACTATGTTCCCTCTGCCTACCTTGTGTGGGATACAGCGTGAAGCTGATTAACACTCTAGTTACATCAGACATGAACAACAAAAGTGACGTTTTAGTTGTCTATTGTTTACAATTGTAGTATTGTAATGTATAGTAGTATTTTAATTGTGGAAGTATAAATGTTTTTTTTTCCTCCTACAATTATGGCATTGAGTTAGCTCCTTGTGTACTTTAATATAACGTAATAGGTTAAGTGATGGCGGATCAAGGAGGTTTAAAGATGGGTGGTCGTTTGGAAAATATTATATATTGTTTTTTTTTTTCAAGTTATTTTGTAATAGGAGGCCAGTCGTGGCGCAGGGACACAAGGTATGACTGTAAAATCGACTAGTTGTGGGTTTGAAAATGAAATATTTATTTATATATTTATATTTTCATTTCTTCGCTCTGGTGTCGAAGCAAAGCGCGGGGTTGATTTGCGCCACTTAATACGTAATGCCTCCAGAATTCGGCAGAAAGTGGGAAACGAAGTGTCTTAAGACTAGGTTCCCTCTGCCTACCCTGCTGTATGCGAGATACAGCGTGAAGCTGGTTAGACAGAGAGAACCAAGTATTAACACACTCCTTTGTCACTTTCCGTCGGTGCAGAAAAATTAAAACATATCACTCCTCCGAGTAATCATTGAGCCCCGTAGATCACTACGCTTACGCAAAATAAATAAAGAAAATAAAGGTTTTGGCTGACAGTGCCTAACCTTAAACGCTATTTAAGGTTGTCAGTTGGATTTTTGGTCGAAATAATAAATGATTTTCACTTCGCCACAAGAAAGGCGCGGCGTTGACTTAAGTCAATCAACACGCAATACCTTGAAAGTTGGGCAGAACATGGAAAATCGGGGGCTTTAACACTCACAACAGGTTCCCTTTGCCTGTTATGGGCTTGTGTTTACTTGTGAACTTGTACTGCTGTTGTGATGCAGTGAAGCAGAGTATTACTGTATTGCATGGTTGTTATGGGTTCAACCATCTGTCTCCCCGTTGAGTTCCGCCACTCGACACGTAATGTCTCTAATTTGGGCTGCACGAGGGGAATGGAATGTTCAAACACTAGGTTCCCTCTGAGTACCCTGATATATGCGGGAGATGTTTAGATAAATGAACGTCGAAGGTCGTTGGCCCTATTACTTCTATTTCATCATGTAACATTGTTATTCTACACACGTGGCTACACTTGAATAGAATTGAAATGAATCTAACATTTTATCACTAGACTACTTGTAGCCTGCAGTTTCGTTTGCGTGAACTGTACACGTAGAGTCTCGTATTTCCTGTTCCCATGGGAATTTCCGGAAATCCTCTGTTATTGTTTTCCTTTTCTCCTTAAGTTACTTACATAAAAAAAACAGTTTCTGTAAACATTTTAAAACATTGTTACTTTACTTAGTAGAATAAGTAATATAGCATATATTTTAACAAATTACATATAAGTAATTTGTAAATAATAAAAAATATGACATGAATATGTAAAATTACATACATTATTGATTAATTTCTTGTGTTCTTTAAAAGTGGTAGTGGCGCAGCGGCACAGGTTACGATTTTTAACGTGACGGATGTGTATTCGATTCCCAGAAGGGAATTATTTTCATTTTCTCCCTCTGGTAAAAAGATAAAGCGCGGGGTTGAGTTCCGCTACTCAACGCGCAATGTCTCTATGATTGGGCGGTGCGTAGGGAACGGAGTGTCTTAACACTAAACCAAAGTTTTTTTGAAAAAGTTAAAAAAATGTTACGAACCACGCGTCTGTATGAGTGCTAATATATTATTATACTACGGTACTACGTGAAGCTAACAAAATAAAAGAATATTTTTAAATACTAAGTCATCATCATCTCACATCTCTATTTTTTGATATTTTTTTCTTTTTTTTCCCTCATTTTTAGTAGCAAGAGTCAAATTCAAATATTGTTATAAGGATCATTTACAGTTTTATATCAACTGTCACATTTCACACATAATTGTCATATTTGTTTTATGACTTAAGGAAGTAGATACCTATTGCTGATATTTATAGTAGGGGAGGCGACGATACTAATTCAGGATTTACTGGAGCGTCATGGGGTCTTACTGGGTTGCGAAACTTAGGTGGCAAAAAAATGTCATATAATATATGTATATCTTTTGATCGTAGGGGATGCAGCTATAGATTTTCAAAAATGAAAAAGAGACTGTGGACATACTCGGGCGCGACATAATTATATTGACATCATCTATGTACTACTACGTATTCCTAAAAATAAAAAAGTAAAAGTATGTTATTCTGATTGTTTCTATGAGGTGATCGTACGTAAGGGTTAAAAATTAAAAAAAATACATCAAGCGCGTAAAATTTTCTAATGAAAAATATACTCAACACTTCACTTCACTTAACAAAGTGAACCTAAAAAAAGCTCTTATATAATATTCTGCCGATTAAGGTGTGGCACAAGCCACAGCAATTGTTAGAATATCTAAAAACAATTTCATCATTTTGAAATACCCAAGCGCGTAAGATTAAGATATACATGGTTCGTCTTTTTGCACCAGACGTATTCAGATTCTCATAATCTGACGATTATCTGAAGGGACTTGCCTAATATTAGTTTTTTTTTTATTACGTTGATCGTAATCAATTAAAAAGCTCAAGAAATAGCATCTATTTTGAAGTAGAATACTTGTATTTATAAGAAAATAATTGTAAAAAAAATGTAATTTTTTTTATTATCATCTTCATCGATGAGTGAGAGAGTAATAGATAGAGAAAGAGTGAGAGAGGAATAGAAACACAAACACGAAGAGAGGAATATAGGCAAATCGTAGTTGCTTTAAATTTTATCGATCAACTTTTATTACTTCTGCTTGTGAAATTCGTCAGATTATTTATGTTACATAATCTTTGAATTATTCCCTTCAAAAAAAAATTAGGCACGCTCGGATGTGTTGAAATAATGTTTTTTTAACAGCGGGAGGGTTCTATACGTCACTTTCAAATTGACGTATTAGTGAAATATACATTATCTATTTTTACTAATCTGATCCTTTATTCTCCAGTTTATTAATCTGCCGCGCTCTAGTCAATCCCGAAGTCCCTGCTTCTGCTCCTCTATTATTGGGAGTAAGTATTTTTTAGTGGATAATGACTTCTTATCCTATCTATTCTTCTACGAGTTGATCACTGAAACTCCACATAACATTAACTAAATCGGACTGAGGAATTGAAAATATATTTGATTTTTTTTTTTGCTTCACGCTGTATCTCGGATATAGCAGATTGGGCAGAGGAAAATAAGTGTTAAGACTTAATGTGGAGAGCCATATTTCTATTATAACAAGATGTGGAAAGTTTGATTGGGAATCGATTAAACATTCAATATTTAATATGAAATATTTAAAATAAAAGAGTATTCTCATAAGTAGGCAAGACGCGGCTTTGAGTGCCATCACTCAACACGCAATGCCTCCAGAAACTCCGGCGGAAATGGAAGTGTCTTAAAGGGAAAGCACTCCCAAACAAAAAAAGTAATTTATTATATAAAAAGTATTTTTTTAACTTTTTTACATCCTTACAACCAAAATATAGTACCACTATAAAATGTAAATAAAGTTTTTGTTATCATACACACTTTTGTTACAGATAAGAAAATATTTATATGTCAAATACATATTGAGGCCGGTCGTGGCGTAGCGGCACGAGGTGTGACTGCAAAGACGACTGGTTGTGGGTTCGATCCCCACTCGAGGAGATGAAATATTTACTTAAATTTATATTTCCATTTCTTCGCTCTGGTGTCGAGGTAAAGCGCGGCGTTGAGTTCTGCCACTCAACACGCAATGCCTCCAGAATTCGGCAGAAAGTAGGGAACGGAGTGTCTTAACACTAGGTTCCCTCTGCCTACCCTGCTGTGTGCGGGATGCAACGTGAAGCTAAAAAAAAAAAAAAAAATACATATATTTACATTACTGGCATTTCCCAATTGTATAGTAATTTCAGGTGCATTGGGTAATTTCTTAGCGAAACTCAACGCAGCGCTTGTGTGTGCATCGAACCCACAATCATCGCGTTTATAGTAATACACTGTTCCACTGCGCCATGATAGCCTCTAAAGGATAATAAATGTGTAACATCATACAAGTACTTACATACAATATAAGTTTCACCTTGGACATGTAAGCAAATATTTTATAGGCATCCGTTAGTTAGTCATATGTAAAGAAAACTAGCTTTCAAGTAATGCTACCCTATGGCCAAAGCCGTAGTAAAATAATAACTAAGATTATCTAGTGTATGACACATAAGTCATGACACATACAAGATGCCAAAAGTAACTCTGGCCACAGGTACGGTAGGCTACATCGAAATGATTAACGTGACGTAATATAGTGTATAGCCATCTTCAATAAAATACAAAAAGATTTTCAAATTGAATTGGTAGTCTTGAGATTAGCGTGATCAACCATACAAACTCTTCAGCTATATATATAAAATCATATCTATAGAAACATTGATGAAGTGTTGAAAACAATATTCTTCTAATCTACACTAATATAATAAAGTGGAAAAGTTCGCTTGTTTGTTTGCTTAAACGCTAAGATCTCTGGAACGACTGGTCGGATTTACTTTTTTTTCATTTTGTTTTAACATTAACTACATTCCTCAGGAGTGCTGTAGGCTATATAACATTACGGCTTAATTCTAAGCTAAAATTAAAAATGTAATTAAATCAGCTTCACACTGTATCCCGTACATAGCAGGGTCCGCAGAGGGAACCTAGTGTTAAGGCACTCCATTTCCCAAGTAATTATTAGTTAGCCTTAAATACCGAAAGACCAAAAATTTGGAAAGCCAGCGTATTAATTTAACCGCGTGCGCTGCAGAAATAGTTATATTATATGTAAGTACATAAGTAAGTACTACAAAAACAATCAATTTCATTAGTTCTTAAATAAAGTTTAACTATCTTTTATGTATTAAAATAATTGAAAATTACAAGATGATAGTTCAATGTTTTTTATTTGACATAAATATTGAAACCAACGAGCAAAAGTTATTCTATAATCAAACAAAATATAATGAAGATAAGCTTATTATATAAATTTAATTTTTAATTTGTCACACACATTTGAAGTAGGTACTGGAAGCACCTCTTTTCGCTGATACAACAAAATAGAAAAGAGTTGAACTGAAAAATTATTCAGTTTTTGAGATTGACGCGTTCAATCAAATTAACTCTTCAATTTTATTATAAAAAATAAAATAAAATAAATAAATCAGCTTCACGCTGTATCCCGCACACAGCAGGGTAGGCAGAGGGAACCTAGTGTTAAGACACTCCCGTTCCCCACTTTCTGCCGAATTCTGGAGGCATTGCGTGTTGAGTGGCAGAACACAAACCCGACACCAGAGCGAAGAAATGGAAATATAAATTTAAGTAAATATTTCATCTCCTCGAGTGGTTATCAAACCCACAACCAGTCGGTTTTACAGTCACACCTCGTGCCACTGCGCCACGACCGGCCTCAACTTTATTATGATATTTATTATTTATTATATTACATATTAGTATCATCTGTTGCGCGTTTATTAAAAACAAAATTGAAATATTAATTAATTATGTGATTCAAAAAATTATGATTTATATGATGTGGATAATAATATCTTGAAATCTGACAAGTTAAAAGGTTAAAGAGCCAAGGTGAGCACTAACATATGATTTCTCAAAATTCCTACGGAAACGGAATAAAAAAGGGATTATTCATTTTAAGTTTTAAAGTCCACGTAAACAAAGTTACGGGCAACGACTGGTTATATTATAATATTTTATTTTCACGCTGTATCCCGCTTATAGCAGAGTAAGCAGGGGGAACCTAGTCGAATTTTGTAGGCATTGCGTGTAGAGTGGCGGATCTCAACACACCACTTTTCCCCATTATCAGAGCTAAGGAAATTAAAATAATAAATATTACATTTTTGTTGAGTGGAAATCGAACCCACAAGTGTTCATTTAAAGCCGCGCGCTTGCCCCTGCGTCACAACTGGCCTCCAATATTTTATTATTACGAGAAATGTTACTTGAATATCGCCTATAAATTTATTTGTATATCTAATACTTTATGACCTTTCAGTATCGTTCCTTATACGACTATTTCCAACTCTATCTTCTGTAGTTTTAAGAAAAAAACGTAAAATCCCGTTGCAGTCCGTTTCCGAGAAATTTCTATAAATACCTACTTAAGTTGTGTGCATTCTTACCCACCAACCCACACGATGGCCTCTATACTTTTTATAATTAAAGGAATTTTCCAGAATATAAAATAACATTCAACGTGAAATATAATTATATTTTCATTAATTACCATTAATTATATTATAGTATAGACTATTCTAGGACTTGTAATAGGATGCAAATATTTGTGTTTTTTTTTTAATTCTGTTAACCGTTTAATAGTGACGTACGTTGTTCAGGTACTTGTTGCGTAGATACGACACTAGTTTATCAACATAATTGATTAATCAATTTGTTTCTATATATATTTTATAGTTTTTGAGGCCAGTCATGGCGCAGCGGCACGAAGTGTGACTGTAAAACCGACTGGTTGTGGGTTCGATCCCCACTCGAGCAGCTGAAATATTTACTGAAATTTATATTTCCATTTCTTCGCTCTTCTGCCACTCAACACGCAATGCCTCCAGAATTCGGTAGAAAATGGGGAACGGAGTGTCTTAACACTATGTTCCCTCTGCCTACCCTGCTGTGTGCGGGATAAAGCGTGAAGCTGATTTATATATTTTATATTTTTTTATATTTACTGTAAAGACTGACTGTGGGTTCGATCCTCTCTTGGTTGAATGAAACATTTTATATTTTCATTTCCTCCCTCTGGTAACGAGGCGAAGCGCGGCGTTGAGTTGAGTTGAGTTGTCTTAACACTAGGTTCCCTCTGCATACCCTGATATCTGCGGGATACACACTCGTGAAGCTAAGAAAAAATCTTTATTTACATTATATTGTCTTTCCTTCAGCTTTATCCTTTTTATGAGGCAAAGGGAACTTGGTGGGGTGAAAAATAAATTTAAATTTAAATTGGCAGAACTCAATCCTTTATTTTGTCACAGCGGAACAATAACAATATTTATCGCCCTAAGTGGCCATCGAACCCACAACCATCGTGTTTACATTCGGGCCTTTAACATGGCCTCAGCATTTGTCTACCACAGCGAAAAAATATAAAGATATAAGATAATTCATTCCCCTGAGTGGGAATCGAATCCGAGCTCACAGTCTTAATGTTGTGCCGCCAACAACCCGGCTAGGCAACTAAACCGGCCTCAAAATTATTAACTTATTCCATTTTTAATATTTTTTTGAAAGTTATACCACACTGAAGAAAGAAAAATACTTTTCTAGAAAATGTATAAAATTTGAACGCAGTGTATTTTTTATTTTTACTTATATTGTATAGGTCATATACATTTATTTAATTTTAAAAATAAAACAATGACTTATACTTATATACATGTATAAATAAATTTTTACATATTAATTTCTAAAGAAGTTTAATTAGGGGTCAAAAAAGTACATTATTTAACTGTATAACATGTAATTAATTTAATTATATTATAAATGCGAAAGTGAGTTTATTTGTCACGCTTTAACGCATAAACTTTATTATTTATCAACATGATATTTGTGTAAAAATACATATGTACAAGGATATAAGATGTTTTCTTTAAAAAACATAACAATATTAATAAAAATTGTAATTTGTATTTCATTCTTTTACTTTTTTATTGTAATTGACATGAAATATCATTAAAAGAAAGCAACGTAAGCATAGCCGCCTTTAAAAGCTCTTTTCTTTTTACTTCACGCTGTTAGACACTCCGTTTCCCATTAAGACACAAGTGTTTACCATTTTTGTCGAGTTCTTAAGAGCGTGTTGAGTGGCGAAACTCAACGCCGCGCCTTGCCTCGTTACCAGAGCAAGAAAATGAAAATATTAAATATTTCATTCCCCGAATGGGAATCGAATCCACAACCGTCACGTTTACAGTCGCGCGCTCGTGTCCCGATTATAAAATACAAATTCTATTTTTGTCTTATAACATAAAAATGTTAAGATTACCATATATATTCGTAGTAATTTTTTGTATCCGGTTACAAGTAGGCAAAGTAAATATAGTTGTAAGATACTTCCCTCTTCACATTCTGTCCATTTTAGAGACATCGCTGAATGTCAGATCAAGCAACGAGGCGAGATAGAGAGAGAAAAAAATTATACGAACTGTGGAAACGGTATGAAACTGTGGAATCGTGATCCAAACTTCCTAAAGCGGGTTAGTATTTTCTACAAGATATTTAAAAAAGTCTGCATTCAAGCAATAAAATGTTAAAGTCTACAAATATAGATACTGTCTGAAGCATACTATTATAAGCAAAGCTTACTATTCAATCCAAGATTACAATGATATATATTATTAATATTTGAGGCCAGTGGTGGCGCAGTGGCACTAGGTGTGACTGTAAAACCGACTGGTTGTGGGTTCGATCCCCACTCGAGGAGATGAAATATTTACTTAAATTTATATTTCCATTTCTTCGCTCTGGTGTCGAGGTTAAGCGCGGCGTTGAGTTCTGCCACTCAACACGCAATGCCTCCAGAAATCGGTAGAAAGTGGGGAACGGAGTGTCTTAACACTAGGTTCCCTCTGCCTACCCTGCTGTGTGCGGGATACAGCGTGAAGCTGATTTATTTATTTATTTATTTTATATTATTAAATGATAAAAATGTGTTTAAATAAACGTTGATGTAAGTTCATTCGGGAATCTAATGTTGATAATTATACATTTATTATGATAATAATTTGAAAAGAGAAACTGTTAAGTATCTTGTCACCCCTACACAGCAGGACGGCCTTCCTAGCCGATGGTAACCTCCACTGCTGACATTTCTATATAACTTGACGATTCTTTCCGAGCACAAAGAAACAAAAGTTCAAAAAGCCTAACTTAAGTGGCCACGACTGGTCGACCAAACTATAAAGTATTATAAACTAGCGGCCTGCTCGCGGCTTTGCCCGCTTGAATTACATGATTATTTATTCAAGAAATATATATATTACAAACAGCCTTAATTATTAATTAATTGATTTGGATAAGTACTCACAATATTCTTTGTAAAATAACTTATATTAGCTCCTGTATAGTTTTTAAATTGGTAACATATATTATTAGTTAAATATATAATTGGTATATAAAATATACATAGAAAGCACGTTTTTAGGCATTTTTATATAATCTATAAAATAATCAACATTTTCGGTCAAGTTCAAGTCGTACTCATGCCCCGAGAGTTTTGTACCAGTTTCATGAATATATACACCAAAAGCACCAAAAGAATAACTAATTAAGTTGTCATTTTGTACTAAATTAAGTACAGATTAAAATTTGTACCTAATGGTTTTTTTCTATGACACAAATACAATAAATATTCAATTTTTAAAAAATAATTTTGGAATTTTCCTTTA
>JAATLQ010034085.1:0-20899 GCA_013421005.1 Heliconius erato x Heliconius himera | reverse complement strand
TTAAGCGCGGCGTTGAGTTCTGCCACTCAACACGCAATGCCTCCAGAATTCGGCAGAAAGTGAGGAACGGAGTGTCTTAACACTAGGTTCCCTCTGCCTACCCTGCTGTGTGCGGGATACAGCGTGAAGCTGATTTATTTATTTATTTTATTTTATTATAGTTGTCAATCAATTCTGCTTAAATCAATAATCATGTATTTTAAGCGGGCGAAGCCGTGGGCGGGCCGCTAGTATAAAGATAATATTAAGTTATGAGTTCTATTTTAATTGGTTTTTAAGATTTTACATTTTTGAGGTGAATTTTTAGAGTAAAAAAAAGTTTTGATAAGGACCTGATGTAACCATATTTTTAAGGTGTATGATTAAAAAAAACATACAGCAAAAAGTAAGGGAGGTAAAAATAACTTAGTGTCAAGGTACTCCGTTCTCCACTTTCCGCTCGAATTCGAGTTGTTACATGTTGAATGGCGGAATTAAGCGCCTCACCTCAAAATGGTGGGAAAATGAAGCACAAAGTGTTATGACACTATGTTAGAAGCTATATTTTAAATAATAAAAAATATATATTATTTAAAAACTGATTGTATGTTAATATTAAATTTTCTATTAAACATTTAATATGAACTAGATGCATTTATAGTTAAGAATTAACAAAGATATTGAGATAAGGTGAACGTGTCCGCATTCGTCGCAATCGTAGCGGCGATCGAGCGCTAACCGCAACAATGAGATCTTGTCACACACGTGTGTGGGGGCATATTCTGTTTTAGTTTTGATATTTTTTTATGTATGGCCTGAAAAACTACTAAAAAGTGTAAAATTAAGGATATCTATAAAAAAATTGTTAAAGAATATTTTGGTTTCGTTTTTAGTTTCACGCTGTATACCGCATTTAGCAGGGCAGGCAGAGGGAATTTAGTGTTAAGACACTCCGCTTCTCACTGCTGCATTGCTGAAGCCAACGCTGAACATTGCTTGGACAATTGGAAATTATTAAATATTCGAATGGGAATCGAACTCACAACTTGTCGCGTTTCAGAAAATACGTGTTACATAACGCAACCCGTTACCGTTCTCTGTTCAACCAATGATTTTTTAAGTATTCATCCGTTTGCTTGTGAATTTGTGCACGTTAAAATTATCAGAAACGGCTTAGCAAATTTTATTTCACTATTATATTTTTACAAACTTCCCTTTACATATATTGTTAATTTTATTTAAATAGGAATATGTTAAAAAAAAATGTACTTTCCTATGCAAACGAAGTCACGGTCTCATCTAGTTTCATATATATATATATCCAAATCTGCACCATATTTTATCGTACACCACCACAATAAGCACACCACAGCACTTTCCACATTGTACTACAGGCTTGCATTCAGATTATCTCTAATTGCCATCTCCTGTCATTTTACGGTTACGCATTAGTAGATATTACTATGGACCACTATCGAGATCTCTACTGATGTAGTATAGAATTGTTTTGAGAATTTTCACCTGGTATTTATTATTATTTTCTGTTATATGAGACTGCAGTGACCTAGAGGCATAAGCGTGTGACTGTGAATGTGATGGTTGCGGGTTCGATTCCCACTCGGAGGAATGAACTATTTTATATTTTGATTTCTTGGCTTTTAAAGCCTTTAAAGCCGTCAGAGTTCGGTGGAAATTGGAGAACGGAGTATCTCAATACTAGTTCGCCATTTTTTCTCCGACTGCACTGCTATGCGCAGGTTACAACGTGAAGCTGTAAAAAAAAATGCTTATAAATTATTAGATGTCATTGTGATTTGTTAAAAACTATTAACTATCTAGTTATGAGATCTATGTAGGTGCAAATCTAATTCAAAATCGGATTTTGGTCTAATTAAAATTAGGAATTATAGGTATGTACCTACTAGGTCATATTTCTGTATAACTCAATTCTAGATTGGATTTTTAATCGTTTCCAGACTTGAAGTGTAGAAGTCTCGGCGCCCAATAATCAAAATAAAGTAAAGGAAGAATATTCATTTTCTTTTTTCTACTTATTTACTACTGTATTGATTTACTTGAATATAAAAAAAAATAGAAAAAAAAAACTACCAACACCAAGTTAAGCTAGAAATTTTCAAATTTACAGCTGAGCAACATACAGCATGCAAACATCACGACTCAATTTCACACCATAACACTGAAAACAAAAAAAAACACAATTTACTACGATACACAGAAGCGAAACCACAGGCGGTCGCTAGTATCCAAGATAAAGATGCAGTACACCCTCACCGATGTTTATAACTACGAGTGCCTTATATTTCACAGTATTTACACTTCAATATCAAAGAAACATACTAAAATTAACCTTACGTCTATAGAAATAAGGGTAGTCGTATTTTTTTTAGCATTTTTGCATAATTTTGTTTAGTAGAACGTGAAACTTATGTGAAATATGCTCGAAAAGTTTTATGGGGCTTAAAGTATCAGTTAAGAAAGTGTAAAGGGGTTTTTTTATGCAAGCACTGCTCGTTCGGTGTCTTTTATTTACGTCATATTTCATGAAATTTTGCTTTATTGATATTTTTATAAATAGCTGTGCTTGAGCTAAGTTATTGTGTGTTTAAAGTTTGTGGTTGTTAGTTTTAAAGTTGGTGTACAGTTTTTTTTTTTGTGTGATATTTTTTTTAGGTTCACGCTGTTTCCTGGGTTCTAATTAGTTAGGATGATGTATTAAATTTATGTAGAAAGAAGAAGAAGAAAAGAAAAATTGTATAATTTTATATTAACTTTTGTTAAGGTCGTCGTGGCGCAACGGCACAGCGTTCGGCTGTTAACACGACAATTGTTGGTTCGATTCCAACTCGATAGAATAAATTATTTTCATTTTCTTACAGCGGTAACAAGACAAAGTGCGGTGTTGAGTTTCGTCATTCAACACGCAATGTTTGCAAAATTTTACGTCGCATGGAGAACGCAGTAGTTTCAACGCAGGATACAGCGTGAAGCTAAACTTAAATAATCAAAATTCCTTTTCAAATCTTTACAGAGTAATTTCAAGTCCAGCTTTATACTGAAATTCCCTTCACACAAATAACAAAATATTATAAGAAAAAAAAAACAGCTTCACACTGTATCCCACACACAGCAGGGAAGGCAGGCTAGTGTTAAGACACTCCGTTTTCCACTTTACGCCGAATTCTGAAAGCATTGCGTGTTGAGTGGCGGAACTCAACACCGTCCTTTGCCTCGACACCAAAGCGAAGATATGGAAATATAAATTATAATATTATAAGAAAACTATAAATAATAGTAAAACATTCTATTCGGACGTTTAAAAGGCCATGTAAAAGCAAATAATCCATCTCAGACATTCCCACAAGTACGCTCATTTAGGTACCACGGGCTGGCTACGTACGGACACGCGTGCACATTGACCATTGAAGAGTTACGTTTCTATTAGACAGTATGGAATTAAATTAAAAATATTTATATTAAAAAATATATGTATTGTTGATTTTAATTTTTTTTTGTCGTTGTAATTTATATTGTAAAAATAAGCATTGTGCGTTCAATTTCCTTCAATTTGGGAGAATGAACTGTATTTTCATTTCCTCGCCTTGGTAACTAGATAACTAATACGTAACGTAGGTTCCCTCTACTTAAAGATGTTTTTTTACTGTGTAGTCCTTATATACTTTGGTAGTGAATTGAAATCCAATTCGGGATAAAATTAATATTAAAGATTTGAATATTTCCGCTAACTACTTGACAGGATAAATATTGAACATACTTGACAGTGACATATTACAATTTCACATATTTTTGTGTGAATATTCTCCTCTTCAAACGGAGGACGTTAATCCAAAACAATCTTATACAAACAAATTGGTTTTCGGCCACGTGTGTTTTGTTTTATAAATAAATATTTTTTTTGTTATAATAATTACATAAAATAAATAGTTTAATTTTCATTTCCCTCCCTACAAACTCCGGCGTTGAATTACGCCACTCAATATTAAATGTCTTGAATTCGAGCGTAATGCGGCCCTTTATCTCTGTATATCCTCTCCTTCTCCCCTTATACGCGTAAAAATATAATAAAATAAATAATTTTAAATAAAACAATAAATTTTTAATCACAAAAATTACACAAAATAAATAGGTTTTGGTAGTTCGTGAGATAGCGAGCCCCACAACGGTCCACAATAGATCCCTCTTCACCGGCGGCGCACGACCGCGCGCACGATTCAGATTAATCTATCGAAAATCGTTTTACAACATATTATTTATAGAGCGCATGCGCCGACTATGATCATCAGTCCGTGCTAGTGATGGGCCCGAACGCGAATTATCGATTGGGTTTTATCGATTTTTGTGTATTGATGTTATGTCGCTGATTAGAGATGTAACATAGTGATTGAATGATAAAGCAAATGAGTTGGATTTTGGATTGTATTTATAATATGAAATTAAACGTTTCGCATGATATAGAATTTAACCAAAACTTCTTAACATAGTAAATATCTATTAAGCCCTTAATTATTTAATTAAGATTATTATAATAGTGATATCAAAAATGTAGTAAGCTTCTTTTATGAAATTTTACAACATATATTATAGTTAATTAAAGAGGATGCGCCACGACAGGCGTAGACGTGAAGGTGGTAGTTTGTTTCCCACTGAAGGGAAGGAATTATTGTTATTTTTTCTCTCTGTTAAGAAAACAATGCATGACGATGAGTTGCAACACTCAACATGCGTCAAGAAAATAGAGTATGTTAACTAGGTTTCCCATTTCTACCTTACCTAAACAACTTCATTTAATATTTGACATTTCGTGTTATTATGTCTTACCACACACACCAGTGACATAAAACTATATCTAAGATATACAAATCCAGCATATAAATAGTTAGCAGGTTTTGACATCTCAGATTTCAGTTAGAATAATCTAAGTTACATTTTTTGTATATATTTATATTTTATAATGTTGCCATTTAAAAAAAACAAACTCTTTATAGACTGAACAAAACCCCCTAAACAATTAATTTATATAAGAAAATTAAAAACAAATCTCTCATAACTGTTTATAACCACAATCACCGTTTATATCCAAAATCAGTAACAAATTTCACTCGTAAGTAAAAGTTGCATCGTAAAACAGAAAGCCAAAACTTAACAGTTAACCTCTAGTAATACTTCCTAGGTGGGGGACGTGCGATCGCGCTGCCTATTCCAAAGACATTGAATATTTAAGAGAGCTAATTGAAATGAGGAGACACTTTGGAGTGTCGCCAGGATAATTATCTAGCTTTCAGATGAGATTTAACGTACCACGGTTAAATGGTTTGAGTTTTTAATTATTTTTAGGGTCTCCTGAAACTTGGTTGGCTGGCAGGCCGTCTCAATTAGGGCGGAACGAGCCAGTTGATAATGTGGTTGAGTTAAATACATTCGGATGCTCTCGTTTCCATGATAATATTAAGATGCTGATGTCTTAATTTTTTTATTTTTTTATGAATTTCAAGCTGAAAGTTTTGTAATTGAGCTATTTTATAATTTTAATAATGAGAACTACTTAGATGTTAAGCCAGATTTCGACTTATATTATTATTGAATGTAAATAAGTAAGTATGTAATTATAAAAATATAAATTGCAGTACAAAATCTCATTCAACACAATTTTACGTATATATATTATAAATTAGCTTCACGCTGTATCCCGCAGACCGCAGAGTAGGCAGAGGGAACCTAGTGCTAAGACTACTTCGTTCCCCACTTTGTGCCGAATTGTGGAAGCATTGTATATTGAGTGGCAGAACTCAACGCCGCGCTTTGCCTCGAGACCAGAGCGAAGAAATGAAAATATAAATTAAAGTAAATATTTCATCTCCTCGAGTGGGTTTCGAACCTACACATACATGTGATGTATATTAAACAATCCAAATAATATTATTTACCGAATTGAAAAAAAAAATCTTAACTTGTTATATCTAAAGAATTCACATTCTAAATTCAAAATTTTATATTTCAAATTCATCGATTTACACATAAAATTCATACTTCCTTATTAGATTAAAAACATCGATATACCAATATCTCATCACTGGCCAGTCATGTGATGTCGAAGGTTGTGGGCAATTCCACTCGGGCCCTTCCGCTAACGGACCCGCCTAATGGTGGCTCTGTGTGTTCCTACACTTGATTGTTACAAATGTAATTGACTTTACTGTCTCCTGATTTTGATTTTTTTTTTATAAAAAGATATTTCTCGTGTAATAATGTTACAATTACTTTTTCTTTTTCTTTTTAGCTTTATGTTGTATACCGCACGCAGTGTAATAGGCAGATGGAACATGGGAACCTAATGTTAGGGTACTCCGTTCGCATTAAGATACTTTTGTTCCCCACTTGCCGTCGAATTTTAGAAGCTTTGTGAGTTGAGTGGCGGAATTCAACGCCGCGGTTTGGCTCATTGCTGCAGCTCGCGGGTATCCGAGCTGCGTATAAGAATAATTAATTTAGTTTTAAGATACTCTTATTTACTTTCTTCTAGTTCTAGGGTCAAAACCGTGATTTGCGTGAATAAAGTCACAAAGTACAATATATTAAGACTGTTCATGTTCACATAATATACTATCTTTACATGAGGCCATCACAGACTATTTAGGGTTCAATGAAAGCTGAGAAATAAATGTCTATATTTAAGGTTCTGTCCTTCTCTCTCTCTCTCTCTCCTCTTGCCCTGTTATGTTACTTCAATTATGACTATAATTGAAGTAGCTTTGTATTATAGTAAAGATCGACAATGCACCTATGCCTGCTCTGATGTTACACGGGGTCGGGCCCGAGTAAAAGTGATAAATTTTCTTAAAACTATAATGAGAAATTATTTTCCTTCTCATGAAGAGAAGGAGCATAAACATGATTTCATGCATAGAAACTGACCCAGTAACTACATCTATCACTCGCAATAAAATACCCATACAATTATCTTTATACAGGTAGCTCATATCCTTACAACCGATCTGTTCATTAAATAAAATGGCCCCGCACTGCAACATTGATATCTCGATACAAAACTCGTAAAACGTATCAATATCGATTCTAAAGGTGTTTATTTTGTTGTAACATACACAGCTCTAACTACTAAACTACCGTTACCGCGTTCTAGTTCACGTCCGTTCTAACATTCAAACATACAAATCGAGTGTTAAGCCATAATTGTTAATTTCAAGCAAAATGCTCGCAATAGCTTTCGCGTTGCACTAACTAACGATCCCATTGCTGGATGCCTATCGGGTTTCTACTGGCTGGGGTTGGTGTAATCGTGCGGTTGAACGGTGGTTAAGCTATGGTTAACTTATGTATGAGATGTAAAAAATAAAACATTATATTATTTTTTTGTATAGCAGGATATGCAGATAGGAAACTTAGTGTTAAGACACTCCATTCCCAATTTTCCGCCGATTTTTCTAGATATTGTGTGTTAAGTTGCGAAATTTATCGCTGCGTTTAGTCTGCCACAGCGGTAAATGAAAGTACATGAACTATAATATAACCGTCTCAGCGTGAAAACGAACCAATCTATGCGTTTTTATTTTCCTATTAGATATATTCTTGTGATATTGTATGGAAAATATATCTCTACTTACATAATATTATGTCGTTTTCCACTCCACATACACATTTCCAAAGACTTGCTAATTTAGAGAATACATGTTTTTAAATAAAAAGATTTTAAAGTTATAACCGTTATGTATCTGCTAATGCTCAAACTGCGCCACAACATTTTTTGAAATCACAGAAAACTCTTAGTTACTTGTTTAGAAACACTTTAAAATATAAACATAAATAAAAATAAAAAAGAAAATGGATAAAAGATATGCTCTAGTAAAGTCTAAACTCTAGACTCTAGACTAAAGATTAGACTACAGTTATTAAAATCGTGAATACGATTTCCGATCAAATCAGATTGTTCTGTATTTAGTTGTAACTTATGTGTATCTATAGATACGTCTGCTATGTTTTAATATTAGGTTCCCAGGTTCCCTCTGCCTACCTTGTGCTTCGTTTGTGGGATACAGCGTGAAGCTAAAAATAGATAAGTAGTAGATTTATTTATATAGTTCATTTTATACAAAATGTTGTACTTTCCGTTTACCTACAATTCGAAAATTGGTACGGACTCTCGGTGAGGGAGTCAGCATCCTTCTTGAGCAGTCTTGCTTGTTCTTTATATTTAATATTTCAGGTTGTGTATTGGAACCTACAACGGACTCCAAAACATAATACACAATGTCTTAAATATGGCCCGAAAGTAGAGAACGGAGTATCTCGAAATAGTTTTTAATAATATAATCATTTTCCTTCGCCTATACTGTTATTCAGAAAACAGTGTAACGCTATTTTTTTACAAAAAAAATTAAACAAAGAAATTATGTACTATAAAATAGGTTAGAAGCCAGTCGTGGCGCAGGTGCACAAAATGTGACTGTAAAACCGACTAGTTGTGGGTTCGATCCCCACCCGAGGAGATGAAATATTTACTTAAATTTAAATTTTTCATTTCCTCGCTCTGTCGAGGACAAGCACGGCGTTGAGTTCTGCCACTCAACACGCAATGCCTCCAGAATTCGGCAGAAAGTGGGGAACGGAGTGTCTTAACACTAGGTTCCCTCTGCCTACCCTGCAGTGTGCGGGATGCAGCGTGAAGCTGAAAAAGAAATAAAAATAAAATAAAATAGGTATCACCGGCCACTCCACGTATACGAACAATGCATGCGCGCACGCACGCCGCGACGCGTTCCAAGATCGATGAATCGTATCGATCTTCCAAGTCGTGATCGAGATTACGTTATTTTATTACGAAACTGTCGCTGTTTAGGTAAACTGGCCTTTTGTTTTAGTTTTAGTTTTAGTTTTAGTTTCGTGTCGCGAAATAACCGAGGAAAATCATGTGGGATTGTTGAGAAATTTCTTTAATACAAATAATAATATTACAAATAAACACGACGATTGAAGATTCGATTCCCGTTCTGTCAAAGAATTATTTTCGTTTCTTTGCTGTAAAACGACAAACGTATGTCGCCATTTAACTCAAAATGTCTTGAAAATTGAATAAAAAGTGGAATCGAGGTGTCTTAATGCAAGGTCGGTTAATTGTCTTATTATAATAATAGTAACGCCAGGCACGTATAGTAGTTAGTTAGTCAGGAGTTACAGGTTCAATCCTTTCAAAGAATGGCATTTAATGACAAATCATCACTCCAATTCTTTGAAATATTTAACTTCATAAAAGAAAGTGAAAACTAATGGCGGCCATAGCCTTTCGATTCTGAAAATTCCGATTCTTCTAAATCAAATGCAGTATTTTATCTGAATATCTAGACTTATTAATACTTATGAAATATGGCTTTTGTTGATTTTATCACATTTTGTATCTAAAAAAGCTGAAAATTTTAGCAACCAAAACGCTATAATGAATTGAAAATAATGCTATAAAATAAAAAATATGAAGATGATATAAAAAATTATGTTATATCAGTTTATTTTGGTTTTACATAATGTCTAACCTTCCTTAACAGAATATTTTCAACTCTCTATTACTGTAAATGAGAATAACTTGGTTATACTGAACAGTCATGATGTAGCGGCACAACGTTTGAGTGTAAAGCGCAATGGTTGTGAATTCGATTCCCGCTCAGGGGGATGAATAATTTTCATTTCCTCACTCTGGTAACAAGACAAAACGCGGTATTGAGTTCCTCCGAAAACTAGACAATTAGTGGCTAAAAAATATATAAAAAATACATTGCATTGTAGAAACAAACTACATACGTCAATACAAAAGATAAAACAACTAATTCCATTAAATAGGAACCTCCAGTAAATGAGATGCCAAGCGTGAACCGGTGATAAGCGGGAGCTAATCGAGTAATTGACTTCCCACGAGCCCAAATAGTTTTTGCCGGTGACCGCGCCCGCGTGCCTGTGACTACTGCACTGTGAAATGTATAGCCGTGTGGTAATCGATATTGTTGTGTTAAAATGGTTTTTTGATATATAGACTGTGGATGGAGAGAAACAAGTGGGAGTTTACTCTGTTCTCCACTTTTTACTTGTTTTCTGGAGAGTTTTATATGAACTATGTAACGTAAAATTCCCATTCCCGTGGGAAATAAGAGAAATCCTCTCTTAATAACTCCTTACACTCCCCAAGGAACCTATATATGTATATGCCAATTTTCGCGTATTTTTGGCTGTGTGTTTTGTCTGTCAGTCATTCAGTAACAAAATAGTTCTATAAGAAACATGTCAAAAATCTATTAATATTCTTATAAAGAAACTATAAGAATAACCTTTTGTTTTTCCTTATATATTTGTAAAAGTTTATAAAAAAATCAAAACTAAGCTGCAACAATGTGGAGCGCAAAATCGTAAAATAATTCAATATTGTTATTATATCGAAGCCAGTCGTAGCGCAGGGGCACAAAGTATGAATGTAAAATCGACTGATTGTGGGTTCGATCCCCACTCGAGGAATTGAAATATTTATTTACATTAATATTTTCATTAGTAGAGGCAAAGCGCGGCGTTGAGTTCCACCACTCAACACGCAATACTTCCAGAACTCGGCGGAAAGTGGGGTACGGAGTGTCTTAACACTAGGTTCCCTCTGCCTAACCTGCTGTGTGCGGAATACAGCGTGAAGCTGATTTAATTTCATTTAATTTCTACATTATTTTTTTACACAGATTTTAATCATATTAATCGGTTTTCATAGAAGACATATCATTTTATGTTATCTCTAAAATAGATTTTTTGGCTAGAAGTATTATGAAAATAAAATTAAGTATAAGACAACAATCAATAGAATAAATTACACTATCAATTTAAATAAATAAGAGTTTTCCTTTAGTCAGTACTTAGCTTTCAACTGTGGCTTCGCCTTTGTGAATGAAAATAACCAAAATATAGACAATGGAAGGTCACGTTAATATATAGAAAGTATTAACGTGATGTATAACAGTCAGCCTGGATAAAAAGATTATCCATTTTTTTCATTCGATCAAATAGTTCCTGGGATTAGCGTGTTTACCCATACAGACTCTTAATTTTTATAATATCAATGTCGATAACAAATCATATACCCAACATAGTATAAATAATAATTAAAAGTATTTTTTCTCATTTCTCCAATTCAAAACGAAATAAAGAAAAAACATATCAACCTATACGAAGCAAAATCTCATTAATCACTGAACATCTGGGAGCCCGAAGCTCCAATATCTCCTACAAACGTAGTGTAGCGACCAGCTTGTCCACTGCACCCCGAGAACGAACCTACACATATCTTTAACTTAATAACTATAGAAAATAAGCATTATGTATATAAAAATAAAGTTTAAATTGTTTTAAAATTTCTAAGTATATAAGCCTTTTTATTTTGACACTGTAGAAAATGAATGCACGTCGCGTCAGACGGTCGAGAAAGGAAAGCACGTATTTGACGCGGTCCCATAGAAAAAAATCTTATTTCATTCATAAAATGAGTAGCATTGAGAACGGTGGACTTTTTGGGCTTTTTTTGTTCTTGACTTATTCACCGGTAGCCGCTGATCGACGTGAAATGATGTCCAAGATCCGTTTTTGTCGCTTCAACACACTGTTTACAGTCGAGTGGGCACGTCACGTCGGGTTTATGGTCTAGGTTCTATTCTCAAACGTTCACATACCTTGACAGTCACACAGATAAAAAAAATATAGTAGATCTCTCATTTCTTTTCTTTTATCTTTTACTTTAAACAAAGCCTTGATAAGCTTCAAAACTGAAATATCTTTATTTTGATACGATATTTCAGTAAAAGTACAGTTTTAGTATTTTTTTAATTCATATACGCTTTCATTCGCATGTAGATTAAAAAAATAAAAAAAAAACATTATACTATCTATACCTATATTCTATATTATATATCATAATATAAATCTAAGGAGTTTGTTGGGTTGAACTTGCTGATCTCATGAACTACGTGGTATCGAAACATTATTTTATGTTAGATAGTCCAGATCCATATATAATTAAGCTTAATTTCATGACATAATTTATTTAACTTTAATTGTTTTTTTAAAAAAAAAAAGTTACTTCCGTCATAGTTACTATGTCACGTGTGTCATAGAACTCTGAATCGTTTTCATTTCTCTATTAATGTTATATATTTTTTATAGCTTTACGCTGTATCTCCTATTTAGCAGGGTGAATAGAGGAAATCTAGGAACCTAGTATTAAGACACTCCATTGCCATTAAGACACATTCGTTCCTCACTTTCCGCCGAATTTTTTGAAGCATTGTGTGTTAAGTGGCAGAACTTAACACCGCGCTTTCGCTTTGCCCCGTTATCAAAGTACAGAAGAAGAAGATAATATCAAATATTTAATTCTCCTGAGTGAGAATCGATACCACAACCGTTGCGCTTAAATTCGCTCACCAGTGCCCTGCGATGCGATGCGATGGTTTCAGCAGCCGGCTATTTTTTATACTTACATGTAATCATTACCAAATATGAAACTATAGATTTGCCATAGCAATCTCTCTCTTTTATTTTTAAACATTTTTAAAGTGTTATTCCACACTTAGGAAAGAAAAATACTCTACATAATAAATTAAAAACTGTTTTTTTTTTCACCTTAGCATTAGTAACTTTTACAAAAATTAACTTAAACTAATTAACTTTAGTGAGTGACCAATAATTGGGGATTACGTGATGGCAATGGCTCACCGTGTTATGCAACAGTGGAAAGCTAAAATTCGATTCGGTAGATACAAATAAATGATATTGTATTAGTTTTTAAAGATTTTGCGTAAACTATAATATTTTTTTTTTTTATGTAACGTTACTTAACCCGATGTTTTCTAAGAAAATAAAAATATAAGCGTTTATTTGATGATTTCTTTTTAGTATCACGCTGTATCCCGCACACAGCAGGGTAGACAGGGAACGTCGTGTTACGACAATCCGTTGCCCATTTTTTGCCGAATTCTGGAGGCATTGCGTGTGGAATAGTGGACCTAACCCTAAACCCTGACCTTAAAATCTTAAGGATTCATTTTAAATAGAAATCTTGTTCAAATGTAACAAATACTATAAGGCCTAAAAATTAATTAGTTTAATTAAAAAAATTATGTTTGTTTTACTTTCTCAATGTAATCAAATCGTATATGATAGTATTCTTTTTGATCTTTTTTTATACTAGTATTTTTGACTATTTAAAATCACAGAGGCCAGATTATTGCGGGGTAGGCAGGGGAACCTAATGTTAAGACCCTCCGTCCCCCACTTTCTGCCAAATTCTAGAGGCAATGCGTGTTGAGTGGCAGAACTCAACACCGCGCTTTGCCTCAACACCAGAGCGAAGAAATGGAAATATAAATTTAAGTAAATATTTCATCTCCTCGAGTGAATTCTTAAAACATTTAATATTCATCCATGATTAATAGAAATATTTTTTATATTAATATAAATTTTCATTGCATTCCGATCCACAAATAGTTTACAAGTAATATGCAGTTACATACAAAAAGTAGATTGGTCTAAGCCACAATAAGCATGAAATAAACTTAGCTACCGCGTTACGCGTCGCTTTTGTTGGAGCGAAACCAATTCTAGAAGAGAAATTGAAATTTAATTTCTTGTTAACTTTCTCTATGTATGAAATTCACTAATACATAATAACATAGTATAATGCAAAAGTAATTATTTTTTTAAATAATATGTTTTACTTTTCATCGTGTTACAAGAATTGGGACAGCTTCTGAGTGTCAGAGCTATGGGTGTGTGCTTGATTCCCCACTCTGCATCAACATCAACATCACATTTTCACAACTTCGCTCCGGTAAGAACCGGTGTAAGGAAATGTAAATGTTATTGCAATTAATAAGCCAAGAGAATATTTTTTTGACAATATAATATATGACAATATATTATTCTTTTATTTCTTTTTTAATATCCTATACTACCTCTGCTTACCTCTTTCACCTCGTCCGCTATCATCAACTTCTTCATACGTGCCCTCCCGGTGAGCTTATGCTTATGCTTTATGCTTTTTACGTGACCTTGCTGCAGTATCACCGACAGTATCTTTTCAAAGGTCAGCCAAGCCTACCCCCCTTCCTTACCACTCGGTCTTCCTTCATGACATTTTTCTATACTTTCATCTTTAATTTTCTCCACGTGCCCAAACCATTTCGGGTTCGGCAGCTAAGCTGACTCCGCATAACCTACGAAGAGATTGCATTTCCACAAAATTAGTTTTTCATTTATTCTTCTTTTGTAATCCCCTGTCACTGCTGTGAACCACGTCGGTTCCATCACTGCTTTGTGTATGGCGAAACGTCAGCACATTTCGTCGTCGGTCGGTCGGTCGTGCATAATACATACAATAAATACACTGTCCAATACAGCTGAAGTACCCTTTACTATATTACCGTCAAAAAAAGGCACATTCATTTGGTACCTTCCGTTGCCTCTAAACATGAAGAATATTACCAAGTATACCACTTCATCCACTTGTTCCAATAATTTTCCATTAAAACTAATTTTGATTTCCGTCCTTTCTTCATTTCTATCAAATACCAGCAACTTTGTCTTACTAGCAATTAGGCTTAGGCCATTTTTTGTAAGAGTACATTACATTACATTGCCTACAACGCGTATTCCGATGATGTAATGAGCACTGCATCATCACTTTGTTTCACTCCTTTGAGACATACATCAGCATCTTAACCACTCCTCATTTTCCGCTGAATTCTGAAGGCATTACGTATTATGTGGCGGAACTCAACGCCATGCTAATTCGAGACATTGTGTACATCGAGGCAGTGTAACTCAACGCCGTGCTATAACGCAGCTTAAATAAACAATATATTTATTTATTTTATAACATTTATATCAATATATTATAATATATCTAAAATAGTTATATTCACATTAGAACAGCCATAAATACATACAAAACCATATTCACATTCAAAATGTTGTGTGTCACGGTGTCAGTCACAACAAATAACAACACAAACTGCCGCGGGGGAACCATAAACAGCTGATTATGTGAATGGCTCAATCAAAGCAAGGTTGAGCAACGAACGTCGATATGTTTTGACGTGTCCTACGTCTGTGGTAAATTGCTACAATTATACACAGATCTGTGTCAGGAAACTGAGGGGAGGATGGGGACTTTTGCAGTACTTTAATTTTGTTATTAGTATAGATTTGATATGAGTACTAGCAAATATGTCAATGAATAATTTTATTTTGTTTAAATAATTATATTATATTATAAGTATGTACCTTCAGGCCAGTCGTGGTGCAGGGACACAAAGTGTAACTGTAAACCGACTAGTTGTGAGTTCGATCCCCACTCGAGGAAATGAAATATTTATTTAAAACTTATATTTCCATTTTTTCGCTCTGGTGTCGAGGCAAAGAGCGACGTTGAATTCCGCCACTCAATACGCAATTCCGCCAGAATTTGGCGGAAAGTGAGGAACGGAGTTTCTTAACCCTAGTTTCCTTCTGCATAAATTCCTGTGTGCGGGATACAGCGTGAAGCTGATTTATTTTAAGTATATACCTTATTACCTAAATGAACTTTACGTCGTCATCTTACACTTGACATAATATTTTTCTTTAATATCAGAGGATATCAGAAGCACACACTCTTGTCCCTAGATCATCTTCGTCTTATATAGATACACAAAAACATATTATTTTTTTTTTATTTTTCACATATCTTATACATTAGTTCATTCAGTCCCCACTCTCCTTTTCTTACTAAACGCCCTAAGCCGAATGTGCCTATCATTACAAACGTACACGCGCATTAACTGATTATTATATGTTATTTGTGGCATGTACGACCTAGTGCGCTCTACCACAGAGTATGTTTTGTATATTTACTTAATGACTCCAGTTTGCTGTTCAAATATTCACTTGATGCTTGTTGAATTGACTTAATATATGTTAATGTGTATTTTGCAATATAGTACATTCTAAAATATATCAGCCAAATTTATAGGATTGGCTTTTGTTCCATAATATACAAGTCATCGCCCGTGACTTTGCTTGCGTGGGTGTTAAGATGGAAAAATCTGTTTTTCCCATTCCCGTAGGTCTTTCGAGATATCCTTTAGTGTCTCTTACACTCACTGCTCGCCTCCTCTGCCAGGAATCCAGTAACGCGAGAGTTTTGTATATTGAGATTGAGATTGAGTTTTGTATATGAGATTTTGTATATGAATTTCGAATCGTAGAACGATAAAACATGTGTTTTTATATTACACTGTATCCCACATATAGTAGAGTAGGCTGAGGGAACCTATGAGGAACCTAATGTAAAAACACTCTTTTAAAAAGAAAACGCTGTGTTCCAATTAATTAACTTACTTCATCGAGTGGAAATCGAACCGACAACCTCATGTTTCCATCGTCACGTTTACATTGAACGCGCCTGCGTGACGACTTGCCTCTAAGTTATCTACTTAAAATTATAACTGGACAAATTAAGCAAAACGAAGATTCATCCTAATATTTAAGTTAACCTTTGTAATTTTGACAAAAACACACTATCGATCTTTTCTACACACTGAACCATCAACTAAACAACATAATTCATCACTTCGCTGAACCATCCAACAAAAAATTAATAAAATTTAAACTTTTTAGTAATAATAAAAAAATATATATAATAAATATATCATGACAGATCGTGTCAACGCGTCAATTTGTCATGACGTCCCGATAATTGACAGTGGTTGACAAACGATCAGATTGCTGCGCGTGCGCCGCTTGCTTATGAATCTTTTGATTATCTCCACTTTGTACCAGTGTCTGATGTGTGTCTGGACATATTACGTGTGGACTTTTCTTTACAGGGATAAGATATATCAAGATTGATTTCTGAAGATGAATTATTTGTTATTAATTTCACACATTTTACTACACATTTATATTTTAATATAACATTATATAGTTATGTGACTGTAAAATCGACTGGTTGTGGGTTCGATCCCTACATGTGGAGATAAAAGATTTATTTAAATTTATATTTCCATTTCTTCGCTCTGGTGTAGACGCAAAGCGCGGCGTTGAGTTTTGCCCCTCAACACGCAATGGCTTTAGAATTCGGCAGAAAATGGGGAACGGAGTGTCTTTCACTAGGTTCTCTCTGCCTACCCTGCTGTGTGCGGAATACAGCATGAAGCTTATCTTTTTTTTATTATATAATTATTTATTGAGGTAGATGAAACCCAGTGTTAATACTCCATTTCCCTCTTTCTCTTCTTTCCGTCAAAATATTATTTGATGTGGTCTTTTGTCTTTTTATCAAAGCGAAGAAATGAAAATATAATTTATATCGCCTTTACAATCAGACTTTGTGCGCCGGGACCACATCCATACTTAACTTAAAAACATTGCATATATAAATAAAAAAAAATAGTGGATCAATATAGTGTAGGATAATGTAACGGTAGTGTAGACTAATATATTATATTTTTAACTTTTTAATGATAAAAAAATCATGACGGATCAATCATGAATCGCTGAACAATCATGTTGTTTACAAAAAAAAATCTTCTAAATCTTTATTCATAAATGTTACAAAAGAAGTTTCACTTCCACGAGCGTCACGTCTCACGATCAATTGAAAATAATATCTACTAAGAAGTTTTCGAACTGGAAATGGCACTATCTTAACAGCTCTAGATTCTTCTGCTCAAGAAAATAAAAAATAATAAATTAAGCTTTTAATAAATTAAGTTTTTCTTGACCAGAAGAATCTCCTCTTTCTCTAATGCCACCTCTAATACCAATAAGTATCTTATTGATCCTGGTCGGTTTCCAGGAGGTGCTGGTTCGAGTCCCGCTATGTTCAAATTTTATACGTTTTTTAAATAAATATTTTTCTTTCCTAAGTGTGGAATAACACTTTAAAAAATGGTAAAAAATAAATTAGGTAGCTACCTAAAAAAATGTTTTTCTTAGTAGTTTATAAATGCGAACAGTGTTAGAAACTTAGCCTTCATTTATTCTCTTATTCAAACATACATTCTAATTTCATTAAATAAATAAAAAATATTCATATGAGATCCATTCAGATTCGACCACCGAGGAGTTAGTACCAATTTCATAATTATCTATGAGAAGTACAACTGACAAGAGTTTATATTCCTAAGTTTATGGCCACATCCACTAATATTGTAGAAAATGAAGTTTGTCTATAATTTATAGGGGCTTATTTCTGTGATGTAAACATAAATATATGTCTCACTGGGAGAAATAATTTATTTTTATTATTTGGATCCGGTAGCAAGACAAAACACGGCGTTGAGTTTCCCTACTCAACAGACCAAACGACAGACCGAACGAAAATTAGGCGGTAAATAGGAAACAGAGTGTCTTAACACCTCCCTCTGCCTGCATTGCTACATATATGCGGGATAGAGCGTGAAACTAAAAAAAAAGTAGCCATATCCATTATATCATACTCAGTGACCACAACTCGCAGTTCGCCACGCGGTCGTGGTTGGACTACCGTTTCGTTATTGTTCAATATGTTTCCAATAATCTACTTAGATTAGAGAGGAGGGGGGAGGGGGGTGGGGAGGCTTTACACCGCTACGTGAAAGTACTGCACTGAACTCCTGTTTTAACGGTTTCTTGTAATAATAAGATACATACATATATCTTATTATTTTACTTAAGGCCAGTCGTGGCGCAGGGACACAAAGTGTGACTGTAATCAGACTGGTTGTGGGTTCGATCCCCACTCGGGAAAATGAAATATTTAATAAAAAAATATGTTTCCATTTCTTCGCTCTGGTGTCGAGCCAGTCGAACAAGTAATGCCTCCAGAATTCGGCGGAATGAGGGAAAGTGTTTTAATACTAGATTGCTACTAGGAAGCTGATTTAATTTGATTTTTAAAATCCACTTTAATTATAATATAAAAATCAACTTCACGCTGTATTCTGTACACATCAGGGCAATACACACCGTTGCTTCCCATAGTAAATGCAGCATAATAAAAGAATTATAGGTGATATGGGGGCGAAGCCGCGAGTGCGCCGTTAGTATTTTTATATATTTCGATTTGAGAGTTAAACTGTGATGTAAGCAGCAAAAACTCATAACTAATTGGACCGTTAAATCTAGTTCAAAAACTAAAAAAAAAAGAAAACTAAACCATTTCCTAACAAATCTGAATTTTATTCAATTTTAAAGTTTATTATGGGACGAAAATTGAGAAATATTTCTTTAATCTTTCGTTTTATTGAATTATAGTTTAGCTTAAGCCGTTTAAAGCCAAAAAAATATAAGACAAAAACAAAATTTGATACGTTTCAATAATTTGTTTCGTTTTTTGTTTCTAAACTGCTTAAGATGTTTACAAAATTTTGCTAAGAGCCATTAAATTGTAAAATAAAAGTTTTTTTCTGTTTTATTTGGATATGATTTATTTCATACAAATAAAAAAATATTTGTAAAAACAAAAACCCCGACTGCATAAAACTAAAAAGAAAATAAATAAGCCCAATAGTTTATTAGGATAAACATTCGGGACCTCTTTAAATTATGCGGGGCTCCTGGTAAAGATTTTATTGATTGAAGAATTACTTGTAGGTCCCGACTGTTAATCCTAATAAACTATTGGGCTTATTTATTTTCTTTTTAGTTTTATGCAGTCGGGGTTTTTGTTTTTACAAATATTTTTTTATTTTTCCTTTTTTTGTTAGAATTTATTATGGTAATGATAATCATGATATACCTTTTTGAAATCCTGGAATTGAGTTCTTGAATTTGATACTCATATTGTAGTATTCGAAACAAAAATATTTTTTTTCACTAAGTCCAATGGCGTCCCACAGCCGCCATGATTATTTTTTATTAACGTCACCTATCTAAGAACACTTGGGCTGCTAATACAAATCTAACGATACCTCAAATATGTAAATCCGTTCAGCGGTTTTGGAGATACGAGGTAATAAAGAATATTACATACATACAAGATACGCGCGAAAAACATAACCCTTCCTTAGCAGTCGGGAAAAATTACGTTAAAATTATGTATATTTGACCAATATCTATTGTCAGAATGGTAATAAAGTACTGGCTATTTGATATAGATGAGTATGATATCTATACTCGTTTATATTGTAATTTTAATTTTATAATAAAATATTGAATTAGAGGAAAATATTTTGGTAAAGAGGCCAGAGGTAGTTTGAGGCCAGTCGTGGCGCAGGAGCACGAGGTGTGACTGTAAAAACGACTGGTTGTGGGTTCGAACCCCACTCGAGCAAATGCAATATTTATTTAAATTTATATTTTCATTTCTTCGTTCTGGAGTCGAGACAAAGCGCGGCGTTGAATTCCGCCACTTAACACGAAATGCCTCCAGAAAGCGGCGGAAAGTGGATAACGAAGTGTCTTAACACTAGGTTCTCTCTGCCTACCCTGCTGTGTGTGAGATACAACGTGAAGCTTATTTGATTTATTTTAGTCACGAAAAACTAAGTAACTTGAGTTATCTCCTAGCTCATTTGGTTCTGTCCAACCATGTGAGAAAAAGCATGAAGTTGACAAAAGTAAAAGCAAACGCGTCGGCCGTCCTGCACACGCTGGGGCCCAGAGTGCGAGGACTATTCACTGCCTGTCTGGCTCAAGCCATAATTCCACAGCGGTGGAAGACAGGCAGGTTAGTCCTCATCAAGAAGGAGGGTCGCCCGGCGGATTCAGCCTCCGCCTACAGACCCATCGTGCTCTTGAGCGAGATCGCCAAGCTCTTCGAGCGTGTTGTAGCCAGGCGGCTGCAACACCATCTGGAGGGGACAGGTCCGGACCTCTCGGACCAACAGTA
>JAATLQ010034084.1:0-20887 GCA_013421005.1 Heliconius erato x Heliconius himera | reverse complement strand
TTTCATAACTTTTGGTGGCTCTTTCAATACCGAAGTGTTATGAAAGAGCCAAATGACACATTTTTTTAAAATGAATATTTTATTGCTTTTTTATTGTATTTAAAGCTTATTTCGTATAAAATTATCTAGTTTGATAAATGAATAATAATTTGAAAGAAAAAAAACTTAATTTCTTTAATTAAAAGTATTTTTTTTTGCTTCGTTTAGTAAACTGGCTCTTTCATGCCACCTCTCCCTTAATTCATTCCCCGAGTGAGAATCGAATCTACAATGGCCGCGGTTGTAGTAAAACGGCAGCTATATAGGCAAATTCTTCATAATATAATATCATAAAATGCGTCGTTTATTTGAGTTTTCAGCATCTTCCGTTCATAATATGAAGAAGAAGAAGCTTAATAAAGCTATCTTATTCATATTTCCTGCCCCATTGTTATTTACACATGCAGCAGACGCATGCTTACATTGAGCAATTAGAGTCTCGATCACACAAAGGGAACAAAAGTTGCTAATATAATGTAATATTATCTTCATTTTAGTTAAACGAATATTTTGAACGACGGAACACCGTTTGAGTGCAAATTTGACGGTTGTGGGTTCGATTCTCGCCGGGAGAAGAAAATATTTTTTTTACCTCGCTCTGATAAGTAGACAAAACTATTGATTTCTGTCACTTAACATGCCTCTCTCAAAGTTAGGAGGGAAGAGGGAATCCGAGTATTTTTTAACAAAGCAAAACAGGGGGACCCGTTTTCTCTGCTATAGGTGAGAAACGTCACGGGTATAGACGCGATGAATACTGGTTGACTTTTACTTAGTAAACTCAATATACCAAGACAATCGAAGAGACCCTAATTACTCCGTTTCTCATTTTTCGCCCAATTTTCTGGATATTGCACGTTCAGTAACAGAACTCAACACCGTGCTTTGTCTTATTACGAGAGCGAGAAAATAAAAACTAACCATTCCTCCAAGTTGAAATTCAACCTTTGAAGACTGGTGCATTTACAATCAGACGTTATGGTGCTGCGAAAAATATAATTTAACTATTCTATTTTTAAGAGGTAAATTCTTATTATCACAAAATAGTGCTGTTATCATTTTGCCACACGCGCAAAGTAGTTTAAAGTTCAACTTACAAACCCACTTAAAGTTTTAGTTCAACGCTTACAACTGACGGAAAGTGCTTTTAAGTTTTAAGCTGCAGTTAAGTTACAAGCAATAAAGCTGTATAAGCGTCTTACGAAGCAGATGTGATAAAGAAGATAGTGGAAGAGATCTAAGGATTTTTCTATTAAAAAAGTATAAAAATAGATGCCGTCGTGGTGCAACGGCAATGCCTGATTGTAGGCACGAGGGTTGTGGGCTCGATTCCTACGTGGAATAATGAATCATTTTTATTTAAATATAAATATACAATTAAGTTTACGTTATTTAGAAGTATGGCCTTGTATTGGACTGAAAAACTAAAGGCTTCAACAAAGAAAGCAACGTCACCCTTTTGTCGGCATACCATCGAAAGTAGAGAACACCCGGTTTTAAGACACACCATTCCCGAATCTCCAGTCAATGTCCGAGAAATTGCATGTGAAATGGCGGAACTCAACGCCGCACTTTATACCAGAGCGACAAAATTGTTACTATCGTACTCAATTAAAATTTACACTAACTAATATTTGGTTATACAGTCTAACACGTAATGCCCTTAAAATGTTCACTAAATCTCCCCGCTTACATCTGCCATACCCTACATAAAATGTCAAAAGTTACTCTATGTAATAAAACTAGCTTTTACCTGCGTACCTTGTGATAAATCTAAGAGTAGGTTAGTTTACGTTTCATTTCTTAAAATGTTTCAATGTTCCTGAGGCTAACGCTCTTAATGCAACAAACTCTTCTTTTTTATAATATAAGTATAGATAGAAAAATTTTATTATATACTAAGCTAAACATAATTCAACGATTATATTAAAATCATAAAATATATAATCGCCGAACATAAAATATAATTCATTTGTCTGTACGTTCTGCTATTTAAGTTCTTTACGACACAACGGAACGTTCCAGTACTTAAGGTTTAATAGACATCAAAACGACTATTCGCTAATGCTCTGTCTCGACTTTTTACAAGCGTCTGAGAATTTTTATATGTTTAATATTGTGAGGTGATGTCAAAAATTTTACTATACTTGGACGACCCATGTTCCCATTACTCATGTATAATATTATATCCGAACAAAGAGTAGAGAACAGAGTGATTTTACACCAGTTTAACCTTTACTTTTTACTCCGCCTATATGGGAGCGGTATAATCAGGACTATGTCGAGATGTTGTGTGACGTTGAGTGGCGGAACTCAACGCCGCGATTTGTCTTGATACTAAATGGATATTGAATCCACAACCGTCGCGCTTACATTCAGACGCTGTAGCGTTGCACCACGATAGCCTCGCCTCATCTCATTTATACTAACAAAATTATTGACATACAGACTTTTCTTATATAATTACAAACTTTATCCAAAATTTTCGTAAGCAATAAAACTTGATACTGTCAATTTTCTGCCTAATTAATTCATTTGATTATGCTAAGGCGTATTCCTTTAAATCATTTAATTTGAGATTTAAACAACGTTAAAGAAGAATAATTACTGTGTATTTAAATACGAATTAATGTTATACGACTTTATTTAACGAAAATAGTCCATTTCGTTTGTTTCTCTAAAGCAATGGTTTAAGGTTCAAATTCCACATAGATTAAGATATGGCATCAAAATAATTTAGTAAATATTCCTTTTGTATACTTATAGAAAAATACCAAGAAAAATATATCTCTATAATTTGTTTAGTTGTTTAATTTTTTTTAATTTAGAATTTTAATATCTCTCTTTGTAGAGCATTTAACGCTTATATCTTCATTATAATATTTATTTAGAAAATGTATAAAAATTTGAACGTAGCCGGACTCGAAACCGCGCCTCCTGGAAACTGACCAGACTTTAAAAATGTTAAAAATATTCATGCATTGCTATGCAGGAATTAGCGTATTAGGTTATACGCCTACCCTGCTGGTAAGGCATAGAACCTAGTGTTAAAACATTCCATTCTAAACTTTCCACTCGTAACGATATATTAGTATTGAACTCAACGCCGCACTTTATTTTGCCAGAAAGAGAAATGGAAGTAATTTTTGACATGAGTGGAGATTGCACACAGAAGCATCACGATATAATATCAATTAACACGATATAATATAGATTTGAACACCGAACCCACTCTGTGTAATACACGCGTACCCTCTACTTGTAACATAAACATACAAACAATTATTCAACTACTTATTTAGAGAGACCACATTAGAGGAGTATACTTTGCAAAGTTTACAGATGATTACGACCGTCCCTCCAGGCGATATATCACAAAGGTCACCAAACAATTTCACTGACGAAAAGCAACTGTTATTTCAGTATGAATACAAAGGATATTACGGTAAGTAGTACTTTATTTTGTATAAAAAGTGATAAACCTATGTGTGTTGGATAAGTTTAATTGTTTGGTATAAAGTAAATTTTGGATTCTTGTTAACGAATTATCTTGTGTACAGACAAAATTCGACGAAGAATTCCTCCACTCAACATAGAATATATTGAAAAGGAGGCGAAGCCTGTGGAACGGAGTATCTTAACACTATCCGGGAACAAATAATCATACATGAGGATACCTGTTCATGCATGATCGGACATAAACTTAGACGTCATGATGTTGTGATCATTGGTCATTTTTTCAAGGATAGGTTCTCTCTGTCTACAACGCTAAATGCGAGTTACGAAATTAAATACAAAAACTAAAATCAAAAGTAGGCGAGAGCTTATTGTATAATAAAATATTAATTCATTTGATTAATGATAAACTCTAAATTAATTTATTTCGAAATTTATTACAACTTTATTTCATTACAATTTTATTTTAATTATGAAAACTTAAATTTTGCAATTATAATGTCTCGAGATAATTGTCTGATGATATACGCGAGCAATATAGTTTAAACTTTTTATTCGAAATACTCGTAATTTCAAATATAAAAGAGAACCTTTTTGCCCTACCATATAAATACTTAAGATTGTCCATCTGCGAATTTTTTTTTTCTCAAATTAATATCAAATTTTATCATAGAAATTAGACGTATACAGATCAATACATACAAATTGATAGACTTATCTACGGGAATTAATCTATATGTTTTAATTCCCGTAGATAAGTCTACGGGAATCAATCTATATGTTTTGATTATACGGTTAATATAGAGTTCTAGGTAACTATTAAATTTTACAAGAATTGAGAACTTTTTGAACAAATAAATAAAAATCTACGGAAATGTGATGATACTCATAGGCATGTCACACAAAAAAATGTAATTGTTACAAAGCTATAATTGTAGTTCACTTTATATGGCCCCAGAACCAAAGCAAGCTTCGTTATTTTATAAAGCACTATTAGGTAATACGGATTATGGGTCGACGTTATTAGGTAAATAAAATACAAAAAATAGTACTTAACTTTCGTTAAATAATGAAGCTCAATTTTTTAAATATTTTTACTCCCGTTAACTTATTTTCTTTTTAGCTTCACGCTGTATCCCGCACACAGCAGGGTAGGCAGAGGGAACCTAGTGTTAGGACACTCCGTTCCCCGCTTTCCGCCAATTTTTAGAGGCATTGCGTGTTGAGTGGTGGAACTCAACGCCGCGCTTTCCCCTCGATACCAGAGCGAAGAAATGAAAATATATATGTAAATAAATATTTCATCTCCTCGAGTGGGGATCGAATCCACAACCAGTCGATTTACAGACACTTTGAGCCCCTGCGCCACGACTGGCCTCAACTTAACCCGCCCCGTTAACTTGCAATGACGAAATTGATACGGAATTCTTTGCTGCTATCCGACTCGTTTCTTTAGATTAGATTTTTTGATATTTGTATAACTAAAATGATTTTACGCAGCCGTTTTACCCGTCAGCCATGATTTATTAAACTCAGTTATAAACAATACATTGAATTTATAACGTTGACTTCTAAATCGCCGAAATTTGCTAAATTAATAACGAAGGTTTTTGCGAAGATATGAATTCCCATTAATATCAATTAACGTTCTTGCGCCAGATATTAAATTTATAATACATTATGAGGGCATTGTCGTGGCGTGTCGGTTTTCATCAGCTATATAAATCGTTTTAAAACGGTAATCTAATATATTATATTCTCTCTGAAGTAATAATAATAAGCCGTTCGTTTCACTGATGTAAAGTGGACGTAGTGAAATATCACTAAATTCCCCTTTTATGGTAATAGTTTTCTGTAACTGATAAAATGCGCCGTGATCAAACTACTAAGCTATTTTATTATATTTATGTATGTATGAAGGTTAGGGACTATAGGAATGCACTAATAAAAGATTTCCTACTAATAAAAAATTGCGGGTGAAAATAATTCAGTAACAAAATTAATTTCTCTTTAAATTAACACATTTCACAAATGGAAAAACAGAGAGCACTTGGTTTCAAAATCCTCTGTTCTCTCCGTTTTCACTTAAACTCTCTTGGGACTCGGGAAACTCGGGACACTGCGCTACGAGAGCCTTAGATATTTATTCTAATCTTTAATACTAATTAAAATTAATGTATTCATATTTCGAATACATCTCATTAAGATTCAAAATTGTTATTAAACTTCAATTTACTTTTTATCCGACTGCGGCGAAACAAAAAGGAGGGTACTATTTTGATTTGTATATATGTATGTATGTTCATCTGTTCCCCTGTCCTCTGTCTATCAGCTTCTAAGATATTTATCATAATTTGACAAATAAGGTATAGTTGGAAGCGTCTCAAATGTCGGCTGGTTCATCAAAACGAGTAGTGATGATGCATGTAATGAAAATAACTTTTTGAATTCTTATCAGTGGTTCATGAGATTAGCGTGTTCAACCAAACAAACTCTTGAGTTTTACTGTATAGATATTCTATTTAATTTATAAAAGGTATAAAAGTTTAACATGTCGAATAAAATATATTTTTTATATGAAATTTTATATGAAATATCGTAAAATAATATAAAAAAAAATAGAAATAGAATACTGCCGTCATAATATTTTTTAAACTAATATATGAGAGTTAGATACATTCACTGGTTGCTTAATCGTGAAAATGGACGTGATGGTTTTGGGGTTAGTCGTCTCTATGAATATTCGTAATTTTCATTTTCCCACTCTTGCGAGACAAAGCGCGGTGTTAAACTCTACCACTTTGTTAATTGGAAGAGTTTGTCTGGAAATCATAATATTACAAAAAATATAACATTAGGTAAGTAATCTAAAAGAAAGGTTTACAAGGCGGTCTAATAAATAACACCTGCTCTCCTATTTCTATAATATGACGCCTTTTACTCTTAATAAATCGTCAAGTTGATTTATTTTTTGTTATAACACTTTTATCAGGGAAGCGTCGCGCCGTAGGATGTTTTTTTTTGTATCTTTTTCAAAATTTATTTTACTGTTTATTTAACTAGTAATTACGTAGCGTTGAGTAGGTTCGAATCTAATTTTCTCTATATATAAGAATCTTTTATTTCAAAATCAAAATAATCTTTATTCAAGAAATCAAATCGTCAAATCGTTCAAAAGGCAGTTCTGCCAAGAAAGGCCAAGGAACTCAACAGTTACTCTTTTAAAATATAAGCTGAAGTAAATGTATCAAAGCATTAACTTCCCAAATAAACACCAACAACATTTAATTCCACTTTTTCTTATTATTTTGAAGTAATCTTGAATTGGAATTAATAAAAATCTTTTAAAGCCGGTCAAGTGCGAGTAGGTCTCACATGCTGTAGGTCCTATTTTTACGATCACCTATAAATAACCAATTTTTAGAATTTTTTCTTTGTTTTTACTGTAAACTCTCACATACTCGTATTGCCTAATTTTATGAATCTAGGTCAATAGATAATGCCTTTTACTAAAGGCATAGAATTTGATTACGCTGTCAAAGTCAAAGGTAAATTAAAACTTAAGAGCTTTTATCTCAAAACGAGAAGTACAATAAAAATAAGCTGTATATAAATAAAATATTTACATCGTAACGCTTTATAGGCTCTGACTGAAAACGACACGACATTACTTCTTATAATGGGAATCAAACCCAATTCCCATTATAAAAAGTAATTAATTTCATTTTCTTAGTCCGCTTAGTTAAGAAGACAAGCCGTGTCATTTAGTTCTGCCGGTCAACACCCAATGTCTTCAAAATCTGGCTGTCCGGGGGGAATGGAGCGTATTAACACTAAGTTCTCTTTGTCTATTTACCCTGCTATATGCGAGAAAGCTATAAAAAAACGCAAGCTCAAATTAATTTCGACAAAAAATTGTCTCAATAATAAAAATCAGCTTCACGCTGTATCCCGCACAGAGTAGGTAGAGACACTCCGTTCCCCACTTCCTCTCGAATTTTTCGAGGCATTGCGTGTTGAGTGGCAGAACTCAACGCCGGGCTTTACCTTGGTGCCAGAGCGAGGAAATGAAAATATTGATAAATAATAATTCATGCCCCCGAGTGAGGATTGAACACACAAACGTCGCGTCACACGTAATCTTGTGCCCTGAGTCACGATGGCCTCAAGGCTTTTTTTTATTAATAAAAATTGTTCAAAATTCAATACTATTTCTAAAGAATATTTCTTACATAGCGTCAAAGAGTGCATGAAATAAATGTAATTAAGACTTACAAACGTTTAGCTTAAAATGTCGGTGCCCCAAAATGTTTGGCCTTTACTCATTAAAAGTGACATTTCATTAACAAAATGTTTTTTTATTTCGTGTTCTATTAATTAAAAGCATAATACACCCTTTGTTTTACACGTTTTCTTAGTATGTCGAATTGTATGTCAAGTTCGAGGTCGTCGTGGTGGAGCGCATGGCATCTAAGTTCTTCATTGCATCTAGTTATATAAATATTAATAACTTTGTTTATTAGGCAGCTTTTTTATTGTCGATAAGTGACCAAAGCTACATAATTATTTTTTTTATAAATGATATATAAATTTATAAAAAAATATTTCTTTTATATTACGTTAATAGGAACTTCTTTATAGACTTTATTTACGCTGATACCCATACAATATGCTGCATAGAAAGAAAATTAATTGAAGACTGACGTTGATATCAAAGTTAGATCATTCCTGTGCTCCAATAGACTGCAGTAAGCTTTCTTCATATTTATTTCTTCATATTTCATTTGCTTCATATTCATTTTAGCATGTTACCACGTATTCTTGAGTAAACGAGTCTTAATAAATGAACAGACAGACATACAGATAATCAAGTAATTTTATAAAAAAACCAACAATAGCAACGTTATAAGTTCTTTGAGGCCAGTCGTGACGCAGCGGCACGAAGTGTGACTGTAAAACCGACTGGTTGTGGGTTCTATCCCCACTCGAGGAGATGAAATATTTACTTAAATTTATTATTTTTTTTATTATTTCCATTTATTCGTTGTAGTGTTGAGTGCGTTAAGTTCTGCCACTCAACACGCAATGCCTCCAGAATTCGGCAGAAAGTGGGGAACGGAGTTTCTTAACACTAGGTTCCCTCTGCCTACCCTGCTGTGTGCGGGATACAGCGTGAAGCTGATTATAAGTTCTTTGATTTTCACGATTATTACACATTTTAAATGAAACTGTTTTAACTTTACTATTATACATTTTTGGAAACCCAATGTTTGGAACACTTTACAGTAGTCTACCCGTGACCACGGACTATACTTCATTTAAAATAATAACGTTGTTTTCTTTGTGGTACAGTTAACAAATAAGGTAAGCTAAGCACGTTACCAGTGGGTATTGCGGAAAAAATGTAATCTCACGTTATAAGGTTTTATAATACATTTACAGCTATCACGATATCGCAATAAATACTGTGTAACGACGCACCGCATCTGCCTCTACCACAGTAAATATTCGATAATCGATAGCGAACGCGTAAAAATACCTTATTATTTGAAGTGAAAATAAAATTTAACAACAGATTGCACTTTGATATCTTTATTTTGTTACCTTCACTTCACTTCACTTAATAATACGCCACTAAAAATGTCCTGGCTAATTAAGTAAGTACTGTAGCTAAATGTTATTTGACGCGTGACGCAAGTACACGCACCTTACATTCAATGCGCGTTATTGATCAATACTGTGGGAAATACGTAAAAACAAAAAGAATAATACAAAAATTGCCTAAAATCAAGGAGGTACTTCTCTTAGGTAAAGTAAAGTAAACTTTAATTCCGAAAGTAAAAACAAACTGTAGAGGCATTATCGCGTTGCGCTCAACACTCGTGAAATTTGTTACGTTTTGTGCATAACAATGTGAGTGATGTGTTACTCATACAAATGGGTTACTTCATATGAAAAATATGAGATAAAGGTGGGGAAAGGTGTTGGTTCGAATCCTGAAATAGTTCAAATTCTATTAAACGCTTTTTTGATGTTCTACATTTTTAAAACCCACAAGTTGTTTCAAGCTTAAAAGACCTCGTGATAGGTTACTCTATCGTCTCCTTTCCGTTCATTATTTCTGTAGGTCACAGATATTCCATTCTGGTGGCGGGACTTAGATAGTACCTCCTGAGAACGAGGCCAAAGCAAGAAATAAATAATTAAAATAAAACATTACATCCATTGAATTACAACCTTACAACCATCATAAGGATAATCAGAATTATTTCTAGCATCCCGACAACAATGTGGAAAATATGGCATGGCAACATTGAGCCTGGGCCTAGAAACTATAATCGGAAAGAAGATCGGTGCTTAGGACCTCCCGAACGCCCAACGAGGTGATGGTTGTATGTCGTAATGCAAGACATAAAAATCATTGGGCTTATTGCCGTGGACGTTAAAGACCGTGCAAAAAGGAGAAGTTGAGCAGGAACGCAGTCCCTAGCAACAAACGCCTTGTTTATAACCAAAAAAAAAAGAAAAACAACTGATTTCCACATTCTTACATAGGTTAGTAATCTCCATAGGTATATGATGTAAAATTGACCTAGTTTAACCAGATTGATAAAATAATAACCCAATTTCCTGGCCCATAGGTGCTAAGTGTTACCGTTCAGTCACCTACTGATTCTCGTCCATTAATCACGGCACGTCAAATTGATAGATTATCAGAAATCTCTGCTACGTAACGACTTTTGTGTTTTGTTTTTCTTATTATTCTCCTATTCTTTTTTTAACTGCAGTTTAATTTAACTTTTTTTTTGGTATATTGATTTATTTTTAGGTATAGATAGCTCTTTTCTCCACTTTCCGCCCAATTTTCAAGACATTGTATGTTGAGTGAAATCTTATTAAAGGAGCAAAGAAATGAAAATAATTCATTTCACCGAGTTGGAATCAAACCTACTACCACTGCATTTATAGTCACATGCTTCGTCTTCCGCGTCTACATCACAATGAATTAAACTATATATAGAAATTACGGCCCCAGAGCCAAACTAAGCCAAATCTTCGTTGCGTTATATAATTTGAAAGTTCCTGTGCACATACATCAACCACCGGTAAGTACTATTAGGGATAAGTGGAGCTTGGGTGGTGGTACTTTGGCAATTATTAGGCAAATAAAGTACCAAAAATAGTATCCAGCTTTTGTTAAATTATAAAGCTCATTTTTTTAAGTTTTGAGTTTTAGAGTTTTGAGGCTAGTCGTGGCGCAGCGGCATGAGGTGTGACTGCAAAACCGACTGACTGGTTGTGGGTTCGATCCCCACTCTAGGAGATGAAATATTTACTTAAATTTATATTTCCATTTCTTCGCTCTGGTGTCGAGGTTAAGCGCGGCGTTGAGTTCTGCCACTCAACACGCAATGCCTCCAGAATTCGGCAGAAAATGGGGAACGGAGTGTCTTAACACTAGGTTCCCTCTGCCTACCCTGCTGTTTGCGGGATACAGCGTGAAACTGATTTTTTTTTTTTAATATTTTCTTCAAACATTTATCCAGACCAGAACAAGCACATTTTACGCCATAAATATAAATATGTCTAGGAAATATAATATTGTTTTGTACTGCATTCTGTATAAATGTCGAGTCAGTGGAACCTTGCAGTGAAGCTCCATTGTGAGCTTTGTTATATTTTCTACAAAATATTCCTTTTCATTTTAGATGACCCGCCATTTTTTGGGTGAAAATGTTCTATTCTCCTTTTTAATGATATACGAAGCGTGTTCTTTGGTTTTAAGTACACAAAACAAAATAAAATAAAAAATTGTGAACGTAATTTTGCAATTTTTTGTTTTAAGAAATATGTATAAGTGAATTTCAAAATCTTTCTATCAATGTGAAAAATACCTCGTTATATGTCATCATCATATCAGCCTTTGGACATCCTGTGTTTGATATGAGCCTCCTTCAAGGATCTCAACGCCGATTGATGTGTATCAACTTAAAAACTACAACATATATATTTTTTTTTAAATTGGCTATATTTTTGAACAAATTAAAATAGATATTACGCAAAAACAAAGGCATAACGTTTCGTACGAAAGTTAGTAAATTACAATACGGGCGACTCATCACGAGTAACGAGCATTGTCTCTACTCTACACTCTCCTCTGCACATACACTCCTGTGTAGAGTGTAGAGTAGAGGTAGAGGTATGTGCAGAGGATGTGTCACAGTTATGTGTAATAGATATTTACTTAGTGATAGGCATATTACAGTATTCTTTAGGAAAAAAAAAACTATAAACATTGTACACGAAGTAAATATCAACACTAACACAAACAACCTACATGTTTTACCAAACGATTTTAATGGATAAACGTAGCCAAGGTAGCCTGCGATGAAGCGTAGACTGAAACTTAGGTAATGTTGTATATACCAGTATATTTATTTAGAAAACTTATAAAAAATTGAACGTAGCGGGACTCGAGCCTACGCCTGACCTGAAGTGACCAGGCGTTCGGACCATTAAGCCATACGTTCTCATCACGCTAAACCAAAATTTTTATACGCTTATTACAACTTATTTACGTTGTTAGCATCTCTGTAGGGAGATTTTTACAAATTTCCGCTAGCCAAAGATTAAGATTAATAATTATCGTCTGGCAAGAGAGAATGCTATTTATTAAATATTGTTAATATTTTTTAAAGTGTTATTCCACAATTAGGAAAGAAAAAGTAAATGTAAATAAAAAGTATATAAGTACTTTTTTTTTCTTTTCTACGTGTAGAATGGAAAATATTTTAATATGTAAAATATTATAATATAATTTAAATATTTATGTTTGAGACAGTACTTGACGATTTTACATTTCATTTTAGTTTTAATAATTTGATTAATAAACGTTTTATAACCGAATTCCTATATACTCTGACAATAAATTAACAGTTGAATCGATATTGGTTGTATACTGGATCACCACGAGGGTGGCGTTAAATCCCCCATCTCCCTCTTTTGCCACCTAACTAATATTAAAAACTAAAGCAGAGTGATGGATCACTAAGTACTTCTCAACTCCTATTATTAAAAAATACATATAATACTTGTATAAGTAAATAGAGTCAGTCAGTATATCATAGACGTTTCATCTTAAACAAACAATGTCTCCACATTTGCGCTCCAGTTCTCATTCACACTTCGCAAACTTCGTAAATGTAAACAGTACTATGTAAAGCTTACTTTGAAACTACGTACGTTGAGATACATAAGTATGTTAGACTTTTTATTAAAATAAAATAATATGTAAGGTTTTTATATCTTCAATATAGTGGCGGTAATTGATTCTACCAATAAATTTAAATTTGAAAATAGAAAAAAACGAAATTATTGGCCCTGAGGTCACCGGCGGCAGGCCTAGCCACGGGTCCGGGACCTTGAACCCTGGGTTAAAAGGGGTTTTGGAGTCCTGATGTTCAGGCTGGCGCAGGCTCTCACGGGGCACGATTGCTTCGGCAAATACCTGCATCAGACTGCACGTCGAGAAATGTCGCCGGTGTGCCATGAGTGTGATGCCTCCAATGTCCAGTGTGGTGGGGTCTATGCTGAACAATAAGAGGAGCTGGTCTACAATGATCTCCTTCTACGAATCAGTTATCGCACTGAAGGAGACCGCGGAGCGGGTGCGATAGTCCAGCGTTAACACAAATCCGCTCCGTCAACATAGGCCAGGGGGTAGGAGAAGGCGTTAGGAGACAGTGCATTTTGAGTAGAGGCAATCAACGCTGCGCTGTCTACCAGAGCGGAGATATTAAAATAATTTAAATAAAATCATTTACCCGAGTGAGGATCGAACTCAAAACCGTCGCGCTTACAATCAGAAACTCAACGCTGTACCATGACGCACTGACGATCTGCGTATCGATATAATAAATCAATATTACACTTATAATATTTTGGTTTCCTGCTGAAAATAACATTTTGTAAAAATCATTACATCATTATGGTCGTCATAGCGCAGCTGCGAAACTCTTATCGTAAACGTATGATTGTGGTTCGAGTCCCTCTATGTAAAATGAATTATTTATTATTCCCTAGCTCTGGTTACAGGAGAAAGCACGGTGTTAAGTTCCGCCACTCAACACGCAACTAACTCGAAAATTAAGAGAAAAATGGAGAAGAAGTGTCTCTGGATTCACTCTGCAAATCTTGCTATTTCAGGGATATAGCGTAAAGCTAAAATAAATTAAATATCAGCTATCATCAGCAAACCCGCACACAGAAGAATAGGCAGAGGGAACCTAATGTTAAGACACATCGTTCCTCATTTTCCGTTGAATTCTGAAGGCATTGCGTGTTGAGTTTATTTTGAGACTTTTTGTTGAGTGGCGGAGTTCAATGCTGCACTTTGCTTCGACACCAGAGCGAAGAAAATGAAAATTTAAATGAATATTTCATTTCCTCGAGTGAGGATCGAACCCACAATTAGTCACACTAACAGTCTCACACTTGTGCCCCTGTGCTACAGTCGTGGCTTCAAATTAAATCATTAACATAAACATATATGAGACAATTTTTTTTGTAAAAAAAGATTTTTTTAGAATTTGGTTACTTTGTTATGAATGTTCTATTAATATTCTTATGGCTTGTTTTAACTCTAGTTCAAACCTAGCCAAAAGGAAAATATATATTTTTAAAAATGCTATACAAATATTGTCGTTATATTTGACCTAAGTAAATTTAAAATTGCCTTCTGCCTACAAAAATTAATATTTGTAGGCAGAAGGCAGCGTGATATTAAAGTGAAATATAGATTCTACTATGTTTTTTTTTTGCTTTTGTATATAACCATAATGAAGGTCACCGCGGCCTCATATCCATGAACGTAAGCGATATTTATTATTTTAATACAACACATTTGTCCAGCTAATTGTTTCATGTATTTCGAAGCAACAATGGCTATCTAACGGCAATTTCTCGTATGAAAAAATTACGCATTGCGGAGTAAATTAAAAATATTGTCAACTTTTTAAATTTATTTTTCCACAGTAAGGAAAGAAAATTATTTTTTGGAAAAAAAAAGGAACGTTGGTAACAACATTAATAAATTGTCACATGCATATTAGAATTACGACGTTGCTTGATAAGAACGTATGGTTTAGTGGTCAAAGCGTTGGAACAGTTAACTTTAGGCACGGATTTGAATCCTTTATGAAAAAAAAAAATAGCTTCACGCTGTATCCCGCACACAACAGGGTAGGCAGAGGGAGCTTAGTGTTAAGACACTCCGTTCCCCAACCCTTGATTCGTTTTCTAAAAATAAATTAAGAACATGATACTGTGATCCCTACTGTGCTTTCAAATCATCAAAAAGAAATCTAACGAAGCTTTTTGTTAAATTACAATTCGCGGTTAATTTTTTATATTTTTTCTAAAAACGATTTTTCTTTTCTAGTATTATATTGTAGTAGTGTATTGTATGTATTATTTCGTAGTGTGGTATAACACTTAAACATATTTTTACTTTCTTTGGTTTTAAGCCTATTTTTTTTAAAAGAAGTCAAAATATGTTAATTTCTTAGCTTTGGTGCTGAAGCTAAGCGTAGCGATGAGTTCGCCACGCAGCACGCAATATCTAAATAACTCGTGGAAACATGAGGAACAGAATACTTTAACATTAGGTTCCCTCTGCCAACTCTGCTCTGTGCCGAATACAGCATGAAGCTAAAAAAAAACAATAATTTACTGCAATACGGCTACAAGCCACCACGCCTTGCATTGTAATATTAAGACTTATTACCCACCCATTTCGTAAATTTTCCAGTTAGAATACAAGAATCTATTCATTTTAAAACAGAAAGCTTTGAATTACTAGGGCACATTGAAATAAGCTATTGTAATTTACATGATAGTTTTGAGGCCGTTGTAGTTCAGCAATGGTTGTGGGTTCGATTCTCACTATATAAAATATTTTAACACTTCCTCGCTCTGGTGACATGACAAAACGTAGTGTTGAGATTTGCCACTCAACACAATCGTCACGAAAATTGCAGGATACAGTGTCTGAAAACATCATACTCATATACAATATAGTTCGGAGAGTTCAAGATTATATTAGAATATTTATTCAGCTTCACACTGCATCCGGCATCAATTTAGTGTTAAGACACTCCGTACCCCACAATGATCACGTGTTACAGCTAAACGGGCTCAAACTAATATGAAATTATAACAATCGGCAATCTGATTGTGGCGCCGTCGTTTCTTGATTGTGAAGATTTTAAATCTATTGGTTCAATTTTCATTGCAAAGAAAAAATATATTGCAAATGTAAATATTATTCTTAGGTTCAAATCCGACGTGGTGTGATGGGACAGCGTCTTACTATTTTCACGAAGGTTGTGGACTAGAGCCCTACTCGGAAAATATTTAATTTATTTACATTTTCCAAAAGAAACGCGGCTTTAATTCTGCCACTCAATATGTAATTATTTAAAAATTCAACACAAAATAGAGAATAGAGATTCTTACAACTAGGTTCCCCCTGTCTACCGTGCTATGCGCGAAAAAGCGTATAGCTGCCTTCATTTCTCAAGTTTCTAAACAAACAATGCTTTGAAAAGTGAAAAAAGGATAAAAAATATAAACAAAAAACTCAAAATGGCTATACTATGTCTCAATATATTATTATCTCGACTTTTACCAAAAGCTTACCCAGACGACGTAATAATAAGCAAAATCTCTACACCAGCCAGAGCGAGGCGTGCTCATTAACCACCCGCTCTAATTCCCCACCATTACTCACACCGCGTCAAACTGATAGATTATCGCAAATCTGAACGTCGATACGACCTTGTATTTCTTATCTTCTATTGAAAATGATTTAAAAGTTCGTATAATATTTTTACTTGATTGTTAATATATGAAAATGTATATTTAAATGCTTTTTTGTTAGATAACAATAAAAAAAAACATCTTTTTTCGAGCTCACGCTGTATCCCGTAGCAGTGACGGTAGAGGGAGCCTTAAGACACTCCGCTTCGCACGTTCGACCGAATTCTGAAGGTATTGCGTCGAGGATTGAGTCGAGAATCGAATTCACAACCAGTCGTGGTTATAGTCACACATTTGCTTGCCTGCAGCACGACTAACCTCATATACTCAGAAAAAATATGATTTTTTTCATTCCATACAGTTTTTAATTTAGGCGATTTGATCCACATCGCTCTATCGGTCCATATCGATATTTGTGTATTCCTTCGCCTTGTCATCAAATACTTCAAATATATTATATTAAAAAAATATTTTAATACTAAATAATTTCTTCTACTATTATTGTTTGTTTTCTCTAAGAAAATGAGGAAAAAGTTAATACGAGCGTAGAGCACTCGACTATTGCACGTCACGTTGTAGCACGCAATTTTGGTGCGACTATTATCCTGTCTTGAATTAGAAGCGTGATTAAACCTTCGCTTACTGCAACGCTGCAGATAATTCAAATTTTATAATGAAACTTTGGCCGTCTTATTCTTACTGTAAGTGCGATAGTTGTGGGTTCGATTTCCACTTGAATAAATGAAAATAATTCAATTTCTCCTACTTTAATTCGATTTGAAAATCACCACGATGGTGTAATGTTTATATAAAAGATTTTCGGCACAATTGTCCTTTCCCTCTCTATATTCTGATAAATAAAAATGTTCCGTTTTTGGCTGTCAGAATTATTTCACTTTGTTTACTGGCGTAGTAGCGTGTAAGGCTCATTCGTGCGTTACTCCTGTCACATCAGCTTTATAAGCAACACGTTTCTATGGATAACCCGTCCGTTATGTTATTATGTATGACACAAAAACATTTTTATGAACTTTAGACATTTTTTATAAATATTGAGGTCGTCGCAGTTGCACAACGTATGTCTCTAAGCGTGTTGGTTGTGGGTTCGAATACAACTTGGAGGAATTAATAATTTCAATGACCTCGCGTTGGTAAAAAAACAACGCGCAGTGTTGAGTTCCGCCACTCAATATGTAATGTCACAAAGAAGTGTCTTGACATTAGGTTCCCTCTGTCTATTCTGCTTTACGGTAAAACAAACATTTTATATTTATAACAATATTTTTATATATGGTTAATTGACGACAAATAAATAAATACATAAAATAAAACTTTGAATTGAATTTGTTAATTAATAGCTGTATAAAACTATCTGAACATTTGTATTGTACTTTCACTTGACACTAATATTTTCTTTAGTTCTCTATTCCGCATATAGCAGCAGCAGCAGAAATCAAGTGTTAGGACACTCCGTTTAGAACGTTTCGCTTGAACTCTGACACTGATATTGTTACTCCTCTAATTAATTTCACCTAGAGCTGCCAACACACAACTACATATTATACTTCCTGATCTAAAAAAAAAAATACAACTTGCTGAATGCATAACAAAAAAAAAATTTAAAAATAATAAAAAAAGGAGAGATATTTCCATACACCGTATATAACGTATCTAAATAAGTTACAGCGGACTAAACGGCATCGTCGCACATTATCACAGTTACAACTATTTGGCGTTCTGCCATCGTTGACGATCGCACTTATGCTCTATTTTACTTAAATTGCAGGAATTTTTCCAATATTGACATAAGTTTTGTATAATATTAGATTCTCGTATATAGTAATATGTAGAGCCAATTAACATCCCCATCATATGATCGAATAAATTAAAGTATTGAAATTTGTATACGAATGCATTTTTCATCGAGATCATTTCTATCGAGATCTCTATTTCATTCTATAGAGTGAAATGGAATGGAATAGAAATCACGTTGACGCACTGATATTTACAAAATATGTACAAACAAACGTTAATATAAGATTAGTAAATGAGTTCTTTGATTTTCACGATTATTTCACATTTTAAATGAAACTAATTTAACCGGATTAATCGCGTATATTTAAGATTTAACATTTTGGAAACCCGACGTTTCGAACACTTTGCAGTAGTGGTCCGTGGTCACGGGTAGACTGAGGTGGCATTCGTCTATCAGTTAACATAATTATTATATCAGACTACCGCCAACGATTTCTTAATTTCCTCGCATACTGCCCTGGATTCTTGCAGAATGAGCTAACTGTATCTTGCCCTATGGTATGGTGGGTATGAGACTTCAAAGATTTTATAAGTGGGTCCCCGGTGTTAGAAAGCTTCCAGCCGTCCTCTCTATAGAAATTAGGATGTTTTGTATTTTAATAGTCGCGCGGATCATTCTAGGAATATATCTGTTTTCCTTAGCGAGGATTAGGGGTTTATCAAGTTTATCAAACCTTATGTAATAGCTAGATTTATCCACAGTGTGCTCGCATACAGCTGACTTTGATACATGGGCATTCTTGATATCGGAGATTTGTTCCTTCACCCTAACACCGATGCTTCTCTTTGTTTGACCAATGTATGATAAGCCACAGTCACAATCTAGTTTGTATACACCTGCACACTGTAAAGGAATGTTGCTTTTCACTGGTCTCAAGAATTGGCTCACTTTCTTGTTAGGCTTGAATATAGTTTTTATAGAAGCTATTCTTAAGATGTTGCCAATCCTGTCTGTAACCCCCTTCACATATGGTAGAAATGCTGGCTGTCTCTCTACTGTGGGTGGCTTGTTGGTCTTCTCACAACGCTGGCGGGGAACTGGCAGCTTGTTCTGATGAAGGGAATTCTTCACCTGGTGAAGCTCTTCCCCTTAACTTAAAACATTAAATGTTTGCCTAAGAAGATACTTCAGTAGGCTAACAGAATACTTAAACAAAGGAAGTCATAAACAACATACTACCTACTATTCTCTTAACCAAAAATACTTAAACAAAAGATGAAAGCAACTAAATAAAACTATTGTCGCGTTGAAATAATACATTTAAATTATTTGAAAAGCTCTAAAATATGTACAATCACTTCTAAATCTACTACGTGGCTGCTTGTGAGGAACCAGGCAGGCGCGGCGGAGGCGCTTTTATAAGTAAAACGTCACAGGGCGTGGGGACCCTGAGTCGTTTCGCAGAGCCGTTTTGCAATAAGAATTTTTTGGTATCGTAATTTTAAATTAGTATTACAATTTCTAAAGTACTTATTAAAATGAAAAACAGTAAAGAACAAATTTGATCTACATTAAATGGCCAAGGTAACTAATATACTTATTTACGTGTATATGCTAAGAGTAAAGGATAAATGAAACATGGCGTGATGTGTCAATAACTAAATACGTTTTTCTCTAACACTATTGGCAATTTCGACATAGTACAAAGAGCAAATTTTATCCTCATTTAACGTAGAAAATTAATAAAATCTAAAAAAATAAAAGGATAAAGATTGATATTATTATGGACTCAAGGATACTATTATCTCTCTCAATAAAAAAAATATACTCAAATTACTATTTTTAGACATAAATATGCTTACTTAAAAGATACAAATATATTCCCATGCAATCATACTCTCGTACTTTATTTTCAATAATACAGTAAGTAATACTTACGTCTACGAAGTGTCTCAACGGGTAGACTTTATATAGATTTATCATATTTATATCAAATTGTATACAATAATAAATTATATATAAACTTCCTTAAGAAATACTGTAACTGATATCCCAAACTCCTTTGGAAATATTATTTAATAAATAATGCCTTGGCTCATGATGTGTCTAGTGGTTAGAACTCTTTATAGTTGTGATCGTGAAGAACCCAAAATCTTTTAGAGATTCAGAGGAAACAGTGTTAAGAAGGTATCGCTTTAATAAGATATTTGCCATCAGAAGTTGTTCTTGTGTCAGTTATTTAGATAACTGTAGACTCGACAATATAACATTGTCATAACTCGAAGCCCGTCCGAAGATAAGCCAAGAGCGCGTTCTATCTTCCTCTCCACTATAACGGCGAACTAGTTATAATAAAAGGAAGAAAGAGTACGGGCCCCTCCCCGCCCCTCCCCGCCCCTACACCGTGAATTTCGACCAGACCGTAGCTTTACAGTGTCTGTGAACTTAGCAGAGCATTTTCCAGCAGATCAAAAATAAATGAGAGTTCTCTTCGCATGCAGCTGAGTTCTATAGTTCCTGATAGATTTTACAAATAGTTCTGGCGTTTTTATCCCGGAAAAAGTTACTTAAAAAAATTATCTGCTAACTTCCCGTAGCAGATCATTTTTTTGCAAATAATAATCGGTGCGAGTTCTGCACACATAGGGATGAAAAAAATAGTTCCTGATCATTTTTAACAATAGTTCTGTTGATTTCACAAAGAAAAAATTTTTTTAACAAAAAGAAAGGACGTTCGTTTCGTAAACAGTTCGATAGGTAAAGTAATTTTAAAAATAAATAAAATTCAGATAGACGCGAGAACTCTTAATTATATAA
>JAATLQ010034083.1:0-20879 GCA_013421005.1 Heliconius erato x Heliconius himera | reverse complement strand
TGAAATTATTAAGAACATATATTGAAATTATAAATTAAATCATCAAAATAAGTGCACATTTCAATACAAATATAATTTTTTACCGAGTCAAACATTTTATACTGAGTAAAAATAAAATCATCTTTGAAATATTTTCATAAAGCTTATCGGTTCAGCCGTTGGAGTTGAAGCTTTTATTTATATCAAAAGCTCCCTTATTAAAGTTTCCGTCTTGAGCCTTTTTAGCTGAGAATTTATATTTTTATATTCATTGCTTATTAGTAAGCGCAATGAGGCCGTCTTGGCGCAGAGGCACAAAATGTAACTTTTACGTGTCAGATTGTGGATTCGATTCCCATTCGGGGAAACGGAATATTTAGTATTTTCATTACTACGGCATTGCGTGTTGAAAATAGTGAACGGAGTGTCTTAACACTAGGTTTCCTCTTCATATCCTGCTGTATACAGTGTGAAGCTGATTTTATTAGTAAACGCATTCGAGTCTAAACATTTATAGGAACTAAAGTCAAAAAGCAAGTCTCGTAAATGCCAGCAATTAGTTTTCGAAGGCGCATTTAGTTGTACTCTATGAAGCGGTTAATCGCTGATTAGAGACTAACTAAAGGAAATTGGTGCTGATGCTCTTAGTTGTGTTATTATATACCTATTACAACTTATAGTATTAGGAAAGTGGAGAATAGTGTCTTTCATATTGTCTTCAGCTTGTATATAGCTGTTTTCCACTTTCCCATGTTAGCTGAAAGTAATCTCTCATAGAGATAAGATTCTATTATTGAAAATAAATAAATAAAAATAAAATTGAAAAATAAAATTTAGGCCAGTCGTGGCGAAGCGGCACGACGTGTGACTGTAAAACCAACTGGTTGTGGATTCGATCCCCACTCGAGGAGATGAAATATTTAGTTAAATTTATATTTCCATTTCTTTGCTCTGGTATCGAGGCTAAGCGCGACGTTGAGTTCTGTCACTCAACACGCAATGCCACGCAAATTCGGGAAAAAGGGAGAACGGAGTGTCTTAACACTAGGGTCCCTCTGCCTACCCTGCTGTGTGTGGGATACAGCGTGAAGCTAATTTATTCTATTATTGTATTTAATTTATTTATTTTCAAGTACAGTAAAAGACTATATAATTCTTTTATTTTGTTTAAATGTACACGGAAATCTAGCTAGGAATATCGACGATACCGATTGACTTGTGAAATAGAATTTACAAATTAAGTTCCGAAAGCTTTAACTTTTTATTCGGCAGCGGAAACTTTTTGATTTTCAATTCAATTCTTTATAGCTTTTAGACTTTTTGATTTTAGATTTCATTTGGATGTTGATTGGTTTCTGTGATTTTATTTATAAAAGAAAACTAAATGTCAATGTCGGCTTAGTTGGCAGGTAAACTTATATATTTTTACTCTGTACACCACGGTCATGAGTATATACGACAGAAGCATAAATATATAAGGCAAAACGCGGCGTTGAGTTCTGCTACTCAACCCGCATTGCCTCCAGAATTCGGCAGAAAGTGGGACACAGAGTGTCTTAACACTAGGTTCTCTCTGCCTACCCTGCTGTGAGCGGGATAAGCATTAAATGTAGCATCTCATAATATGTGAAGATACAACCAAATGCTTCTTGCATTTGGTAGTACGTAAGGTTATTGAGATTTCTGAAGATTTTTTTTTTTAAAATGAAAATAATGAAAATAGAAACGGAAATTTTTCTTTTTTTGAAATGTTGATTTGATATCAATAGCTTTAAATCGAAGAAAGTTGTATATTTTTGAAATAGTTAACTTGAAATAGAGAATTGACTTTTTTAATGATGATAAGCCTTAATTTTCTTTGCATAAAATGATATGTTCATAAACACTTTTAAGAATGAAATTGAGGCCAATATGGTTTTGTACTGTTAGTAGTGTGTGTATAGGATTCATGTGATGATCTTATTGATAACTTACTTTGAACTCCTATAAAAAAATATGAGAAATAAGAAAAAAAAAATAATTTAACTATTTCATTAAAGATTGGGCCTACGATGAATTAATACTATTAGGTTTTATCTTAAAATACCCAGATTTTAAATATTTTCTTCGATTACTATTGATGCGTTTGTTTCGAACCACTAACTGTAACATTTCGGAAATAAATTCATGTTCCTAAGCCGACAAAGGTGAACTACTCAAAGTAAAAGCTGATGGCTTCCTATACATATAACTAAATCATGAATCATTAATATTAGAAAAGCGAAATTTTATTGGGGAACGGAGTATTTTAACACTAGGTCTCTCTATATATGCAAGTAATTTTAGTAAACATATATTTTTTTTATTTTTATATAAATAAAATCGGACACATGGTGTGTTCCATTGTAATATTTTAAATCTAGTTATTTACAATTATAAAAAAATGTAGATGTTATGTAGACTGTTGTAAAACAAAGCAGTGATTCATCATTCCATTCTTTACATGCCTCTCATTGTAGAGTCATTCGAAAACACGCTAAGCTTTACCTTAAAAAGACAAACTCTGTTCTATCAAAATGATGAGCGAAATCTTATTTCTATCGACGCTATCATGTTATAATAAAAATTCCATACCTTTCTAAAGTTTAATTCTTCGATATATTAAAATGAAAGGTATTTTCATGAGGGAAACACAGCAAGTATTCAACTTCAGTATACAGTGACAGTGTACGGTGCATCGCTGTAGGTGTACGCGTGTGTCTATGTGTCTGTGTGTGCAGCTCTCACGACACAATTGCTCTTCTGCTTAAATGGAAACTTTATTATGTGTCTAATGTCTGACTTTAGATTTTTATATTAAAATAACACTCACTTGTTTCATTTTAAAATATATTTGAAGTTAAATAAAGTTAAATTCATTTTTTTGTATTTGTTTTCGTTTTTTTGGTGTTATCGTATTTTAGGTAACGTTTCTAGTTTTAAATAGCTGAAAAGAAAAACTATTCCGCGGCGTGTAACTCAGCACTAATAAATACTAATTTTATTACAATTCACAAGTACTCCAAAGAGCGTTTCTAGTAATATATTACTTACTAGATTTATTTTTTGTTTTCGCTGCATGTTTCTTGCAATCTATGTAGGCATACATAAATACTTTTTATGTGACGTTTCCTGTATTTTTTCGTATTTTTTCTAAAATAAAATACTTTACTGTTTTTATTATTTTTCGTTATCCCGTCAAAACTTGCATACCCATATCTTTTAACTACAAAAACATTCTTCTTGTATCCTAAATCTATTTCTAAAGACCACCGGGGCGCATTGAAATAGCGATCGATATCCACAGGAGAGATGATGATTTCCCTGTTCTGGCAAGAAGAAGCGCGTCTTTGATTAACTTCACTCAACGTGTAATGTCTCGAATTTGGACAGAAGACGATAAGTAAGATCATTGAGTCCGCCAGTCTAGACGCGGTGCCTCCGGAATTTAATGAAAAGTGGGGAACGGAAGCGAGTGTCTTAATATTAGGTTCACAGGTTCCCTCTGCCTTCCCTGCTAAATGCGGAATTCCACCTAAAAAAGCGTAAACCTGTTTAATTTGTTAAACTACCTCTTTGTACCTGCTGCTTGGTATTTGATGGATAATTTTAAACTTTTAGCTTAAACTAAAATTATATAATACTTTTGCATAGAAATTATATATGATCTAAAACTAAATTGCCGTGATATTTGCAATATTACAATATTTTAAATCCATTTTGAATTTACTAAAGGTAAATCTAAAACAGTATGAATACATCAATAAGTACCAATATAAATGTAAATGCATCAGTCTTATGAATATATGTATGCATTCGAACACTTTATATGTAATGTATATACACATATAGGATGCAATTCAGCTTTGTCAGAACACTCATTTAAAGTATTGAGGTTTATTTCCTGCGAATATTAAAAGATTTTATATGAAATTTTAAAGTATTTTTTTCGTTTAGTTAGATACTGCTTTTTTATTTTAAGATTATTTAGAAACGTCTCTAAATTTAAAAAGGAAATTCTTTGTTGTGTTGAGATGGAGGTAACTTTTTGTTTAAATTAGAAAAAAGTTGTACGTGCATACAAAATATCGACAAAAAAACGTCTGTATAAACATGCTTTTGTAATGATATATACTTTTTTAATATGAAATTCGAAAAAGATTAATATTTTGTTATTAATTGTTTATTGAGTTTTATATGAACAATTATTATAGACACATGAAAGTAAAAAAAAAATACCTAAAGAAATAAAAATATTTTTTTAGTGTTATGTCATGCTATGCCAAGTTCGAATTGCTTAAGACATCACGTAGACTACAAAAATATGATATTAGTTATAAATAATTTCACTACAAAGGAATAGAAGAGAAGCCTCAGTAGTATAAGTAACAGAAGTAATTTGTAATAATTTTTGGTACTTTCTAACAAAAAAAAAGATTTAAAAATTTTATATAAAAAAAATGTAAATGTAACTTAATTTTTTCTTTTTATTATTCTGTCAATACATTAGTAAATCACTATTTTCTCCTTTTTTCTCCATAAAGAATAAGAAACACATTCAACATATTAAAATCAAACTTACCAAAATTACTCAAATATGTTGTGTATTTAATACTGTTATTCTCTATAAATATTATATTTTGTTGTAAAAATATATATTAAGTTGACGTAATTGTGTAGCACGCATTTATTAGTAGCTGTAATCCTGTTTTGATTAACACTGATCCCTAAAATTTGAATATAACAGATTTGTGGGCTTTTTGCGTTGGATCTTTATTTTGAAAGAGTAATGAAATTTATTATGAGATTCTTTCTTATATTTTTTATTGAGTTTGTAAAGTTAGTGATAAGACAAAGCACGAAGTTAAATTTCACGATCGATTCCAATTTCACGCATTGTCTCAAAAATTGATTGGAAGTGGATAACGTAAAAATTCAAAAAATGAAATATTATTTTTTTGTCAGATTATTATTACAAGCACTCTTAAAATAAAAAAATAAAGCACTACAAGCACTACAAGCACTCTTGATTCGTCAAATTTATATAAGGTGATAGGATTTTTTTCATTTCACGTTTATCCATACTTGTATTTCGCGTGACGCAGTGTAAACATAGATACCAATAACGTAAACACATGCTACTACAAAAATACTACTAATGTTTAAACAAATTTAAACTGCCGACAATACCTATGACTTGATTTTGGAATGAGGCGTATGCGGCGGTTAAAGGGATTAATGGATTATGTGTGCGTGCGTCGTTCTTGACATATGGTGTTTTATTTTACAATGATAATTTTATTATTTATTTTATTTGAAAAAAAAAATGTAATAGAGTAGTCAAAACTTGTTTCATATAAAATGGTGCTGACAGAAACACTCTGTATATTTTAGATTTACAGAGTGGTTTTGTATTACCGTATCTGACCGTATTTCCGTAAATTTTTAACATATTGCTGTGGCTTTAGCAGCAACTTCTCTAGTATGCAAATTAGAATCTTTTATCGCTATTCATAAGAGTTTAGCCAAAAAGACCACACCGTGACCTTTGACTTTTAACTGCATATTGCAAAGTCAGCGTTTTTTGCCCGCCAAGTGATTTCCATATTAAAAGGGTCCTAAGAATACTTTAAAGACATCCAACGTAATTGGGAAATGTTACACTCGTGTGTTGTAATACGATAAATAAGATAATTTATATACATATGTAGTTAAAAAATAAAATAATTTCATATTTAAATTATTTTCATGTTACGACAATTTCTAAGTTCGGCGTTAAGTTCCGTTATTTAACATGTAAACTCATGAAATGATGCATAAAGATATTAGATAATTGCAAAGCAAATGTACATAACATACGTACGTCGCAGTAAGAGAACTAAAAAATATACCTATACATTATATTACTTATTAAATTTAACAAATTCTACTACCCATTCTTTTTTCTATTCTGTACTTTTCCACCCCTATAGTCAATAGGGTAACTTTTAGATAATAAAGCTCTTAAATCAACAGACGATTGATTAATTATTTCTTACTTCGTAAGTTAGTATCAATAAAATAAAAATAAATCAGCTTCACGCTGTATCCCGCACACAGCAGGGTAGGCAGAGGCAACCTTGTGTTAAGACACTGCGTTCCCCACTTTCTGCCGAATTCTGAAGGCATTGCGTGTTGAGTGGCAGAACTCAACCCCGCGCTTGTCCTCGACACCAGAGCGAAGAAATGGAAATATAAATTTAAGTAAATATTTCATCTCCTGGAGTGGGGATCGAACCCACAACCAGTCGGTTTTACAGTCACACTTCGTGCCGCTGCGCCACGACTGGCCTTAGTTAGTATCAATGCTGGTACTAATTAGTCATTTAGGACCTACAGTCAGTTGAAGAACTATATAATGATGAATGTATTTCGCATTTTTTGTCTTTTATATTTATTTGTACAGTTTGTTAGGAACATGCAAATTCAGATCTTGCTTTATTATGCTTACAATTTTTTGTGTAAGCTCAAGAATATTGTGTATGTGTGTGTAAAAATATATATTTTTTAAAAGAGTTTTTTATACTCTAAAAGCACGGCGTTGAGTTCCGTCACTCAACACGCAATGCCTCCAGAACTCGGCGGAAAGTGGGAAACGGAGTGTCTTAATACTAGGATCCCTTTAGCTACTCTGTTGTGAGCGGGATACAGCGTGAAGCTGATTTGTTTTTTTTTTATAGCATACGAATAAGTGAGCGAAGTAAAACGGGTGACATTTGTTTTATAATTTATTAAAAAGATGTGAAGCTTATTCTTTATATTAGTATTTTTTTTATTTTTATATATGTAGCGTCTGGCGCTTCTGCAGCATGAAGCCGGGAAAGCCTGACCAATTCTAATCAGACTATAATATCACCACCCAGGTAGTACATAGCAATGGTATTTATATCTTAATTAGATTTGCCTCTAATTAATGGAACGTAAAGGAGTGTGGTCAGGACGAGTGCCAGACACAGGAACCACAAAGACAAAGTGAAAACCAGAGTTAATTATCTGATAATAATGTGTTTTAATAACAACTTTGTCATTTTAAAAATGGTTATTTTAACATTGTTTTATTTACTTAATATGTAAATTAATTATTATATGTTTTATTTTTCTATCACATATCTAACATTGAGGCCCTCGTGATGCAGAGGAACATCGTCCGATTATAAACATGATAATCGTGAGTTTGATTCCATCCAATAAGACAATTCCGTTCGCCATTTTCCGCCGAATTCTTGAGGCATTGCGAGTTGAGTAGCAGAGCTCAACGCTGCGTCTTGCCTCCTTATTTAAGCGAGCAAATTAGAATTTAAAAAAATACCCCCAGTACGAATCAAACCCACAACTGTTGCGCCAGCGCCACGACGGCCTATTTTAGATATTATGCAAACAAATTCAATAATACAGTTTGAGTAATTTTTAGATCCTGTTTAATATAATAAACTTCAAATTAAATCAACGGGTATCTTTTAGGCAAGTCTATTATATATATAAGATAATCAGCTTCACGCTATATCCCGCACAGACCAAGGTAGGAAGAGGGAACCTAGTATTAGGACACTCCGTTCCCCACTTTCCACCGAATTTTGAATGCATCGCGTGATGAGTGGCGGAACTCAACGCCGCGCTTTGCCTCGACACCAGAGCGAAGAAATGAAAATATATAATATATTAAGCCCACAACCTGTCGCGTTTACAGTCACACTTTCTGCTCCTGCGCCACGACTGGCCTCTACTACTTTAATACTTAAAATATCACATAGATTTTTAAATAAAATTCAGCTTAACCTAAGTAAACGATGCAAAGGAAAACCAACGTAAAGATTCACAATAGGCACGTATTCGGAACATAATTACCGTTATATTTACCCAGAACAATCTCGATCGACCCTTTTGCAAACATTATTTTACGTGGGACAAATAAGGATATCATGTATTTCCTGATTATTTAGTTAGGTTACAATCATAGGAATTAATATATTGAACAAATATCATAACATAATAATATTTTCATAGTTCATTAGTTGTTTAGATAGACGGTGCAATTTGGCGATAAAATTTATGTTCTTTTACCCTCACGCACGTAGCAGGGTAGACAGAAGGAACCTGGGAACCTTGTGTAGAAAGAAGACACGTATTTAATTGAGTGCAAACTGAACTCACAACCTGTCACGTTTACAGTCACACAGTGGCCCAACGCTCACTCCACGATTGGCCTCAATTTATTTATTAGTCATTTAAATAAGATACTAATAAATCATGAGGCCAGTCGTGGCGCAGCGGCACAAGATGTGACTGTAAAATCGACTGGTTGTGGGTTCGATCCCCACTCGAGGAGATGAAATATTTGCTTAAATTTATATTTCCATTTCTTCGCTCTGGTGTCGAGGTTAAGCGCGGCGTTGAGTTCTGCCAATCAACACGCAATGCCTCAAGAATTCGGCAGAAATTGGGGAACGGAATGTCTTAACACTAGGTTCCCTCTGCCTACCCTGCTGTGTGCGGGATACAGCGTGAAGCTGACTAATAAATCATCTAATACTATAATTGGAATAAGTTTAGAGACACATAATAAAACATCGAATATTGTTTAAGTTATATAATTACTTAGTTTAAAATTTTAGTTCGAGTATGATAGAAAAAGGAAAAGTTTTGAAAACTTTTTGCTTTCTATTTTCAGTACGATGGAAGTTTATTTATTTCAATGAACAATACTTTTAACTCATTAAATTAGTATAGTATTGTTTTTATTCACTTTATATTTTATCTTGCATGACCTAGTGTCAAATACCTACTTTAGGTGACGAAATTAAACACCGAGTTTTTCCTTATCACAAAAAGAAATTTAAATATTTTTAAATGTGTAAATGAATTCACTAATATCACCTTATTAGCAATACAACCTTAATGCAATTGAGGAAGCTTCCCAACTAATGTCCCGATAATTGAATTCTGTTAGATCAATTAAGTAATAACCGAGCGCCGCACGCGCGTTAGCTTTGTGTCCCGGAATGGAATCACAGCAGATAAAATGTTGAATTTGCCTTAATGTTTGAACGATTTATGCTAAATAGATTAAATTAACTATTTTACTATTTGGTAATAAATTCCCTTTTTTGTTCTCTTCACAAATTGTTTTTGTGAACATTTTTCTAATATTTCTTTTTGTACATCTCTACGCTGTATCAAACCCATTATTGCCTTTACAGGCGGACGCTGTTCCACTGCACCACGACGTTCTCTATTTCTAGTTATAATAAGATTATGCGAGATGAACTTAAAACGTTACACATGTAAAGGAAACTGTGTTCTCATGTGCGTGTAATACATTCTTAGCTTCTATTAATAAGCTAACTTTGAAAACAAAACTCACTTAGTAACTGTCATTAGATCATAAAATATGATTATCTTTATACACTAGCGGCTATAAAATATTATGAAGTGTAACCCTGAAAGGTCTTTTCAAATTTAGTTTTATGACGCCACCATCATAGTGTACGCACTTACTATAAAACTTGAAGTTATAGCTGACTTTTATAAGCATAGGCTTGATACAATTATATATGTGCTATATCTTCAAACGTTTCAAATTTTTATTTTCTTTTGAAATTACATTTATTCAAGGGGCTCAAAAAACCAGTCGCGGCACAGGGGCACAAGCGTGTGACTAAACGTGATAGGTTCTGTGTTCGATTCCCATTTGAGGAAATGAAATATATATTTTTTTTATTCGATCTGATGCCCTGGGAAAGCGCGGCGTTGAGTTGAGCCACTGAACACACAATGCCTCCAGAATTTGGCGGAACCATTTTCATATTCATAGCTTTACATTTACGTGACATATGTTGTCACGTGACGTGTTCCTTGCTTATGGCACTGTGCGTGATGGAAGTTTTAAATTTCAGATATTTCGTTTAATGTTTATTGCGTTAGTTAACAAAGTGCCAAAGTAAAGTAATAAGAAGAAGCTTCTAAAATCACTGGAAAGAATTGAGTTATAAGTAAACCATTATATATATAACTAGAGGGCGCGCGCGGCTTCGCCCACTTATTAGGAGTGAATTCTAAAAAAACCACGAAACACGTGTTCAATAAAATATTTTTAACAGTCTGAATTTAAATTTTTATAAAAATCGGTGGCAATTTAAAGATTTTTCCATATAAACTTTCAACTCCTTATTTGAACCCTTAGGGGGTGAATTCTTAAAAACCATGACACACGTGTCCAATGAAATATTTTTAAGAGTCTGAATTTCAAATTTTATAAAAATCGGTACGGATTAAATTTTTTTCCATACAAACTTTCAACCCCTATTTCATCTCTTTAGGGTTAAAATTTTTCAAAGTCCCATCTTAGTGGATGTCCAGAATATGAAAATAAACATCTGCCCAAATTTCACGTTTCTACCATCAGCGGTTACGGCTATGCCTGTGTCTTACCTCAGTCAGTCAGCACAAGTCCTTTTATATATATAGATAAAATATTTCATTTAAACACGACACAATCATTTAAGAAGATTCAAGTCCTGGTTCCATCATTCCATCAACTGCCAAGTTTTCTGATAATGACAAGTGGACCAAATTCAGTTTCTTACATTTTACTGTATAGTTACGAGTACGTACAAGTCGACCTAATAAAAGCGTGTTAATAATATACTTTCGGAATATGCTAAAAAATATCACTATCTATTAAAATAATAGAATAAATATAAATAATAATTTAAAAATATAACTCCGCCGCAACAGCTGTCAGCTGCCGTGACCAGGATTCGAACCTGGGTTACTACGGCCACAACGTAGGGTCCTAACCACTAGACGATCACGGCTATCGGAATCGATGATAATGATGCTGAATTATTGATACCGTTATCGCTCTGTTCTAAAATTACATTTTTTGTCAGTGATTACAAAAGAAAGTTACGGTTAACTGATTTTAAATATGTAATAAAAAGCTGGTCAAGTGTGCAGCTCGCGTATAGAAGGTTCCGTACCAATTTCATAATGTAGGTCTACAAGAAATCAATGTCATCCATATAAAACCAATTTTCTATAAAATTTACTGTAAATACAATTTTTTTATAATGATATTAGAGTTACCTTTTTCTTGAAAAGAAAAAAAAACCGAACCCTTATAGAATCGCTTTGTTGTCCGTCTGTTCGTCTGTCAAAAACACTTATCTCGAGGCTGTTATTTTTACTAATTTCCGCTATCCAGATAATTACTTAGAATTATCGTTTGGCAAGAGAGAATACTATTTTTTAAACATTTTAAAAATGTTGTTTCACTCTTAGGAAAAAAAATACTTATTTAGAAATCGTATAAAAATATGAATGTAGTGGGATTTAAACCCGCGCCTAGAAAAGGCGCGGGTTTAAATAAAGAAAAAAATGAAGAAAAATACTTAATACGTAGCTTGATAAGAACGTAGAAGATTTTCTTATCAAAGTACGTATTAAATATTTTTCTTTCCTAAGTGTCGAATAACATTTTGAAAGTGTCAATAACAAAAAGTGAAATTCTTTAAAAGCAAAACAGAACCTAAATTCCGTTTCTTCTTTTGAAGTAAGGAACCCTAATACACGAAGACTTAAAATTGGGCATGAAATTGGATTTGAAATATGTTAAATAAACAAAATAAAGCTTAAGAAATATAATGCGACTATTATTTTTTTAAAAGATGATACCAAAAAGTCAACAATACTTTTTATACACTGCAAAAGTTATACAGAATTTAAAAGGATTTTATTATTTTTCTTTTATATTATGTGTGATAAAATTATTTAACTAATTGAATTACAAACTGTTTAAACACCACTTTTAAATATCTATTTAGTTTATTGTTTTATTCAAATAGGTACATAATCTATCCATTCTATTCTATCTATAATATTATAAAACAAAATCACTCTCCGCCTCTGTCTGTGCCTTTCTAAGTCTTCTTCTTCTAAACCACCCAACTTATTTGGATGCGGTTTTCACCATCAGGTAGACTATTTATCAAGGAAGGTTTATATATAATTTATTATTTTGAGGCCGGTCGTGGCGCAGAGGCACAAAGTGTGACTGTAAACGCAACTGGTTGTGGGTTCGATGCCCACTCGAGGAAATGAAATATTTCTTTAAATTATATTTCTATTTCTTCGCTCTGATGTCCAGGCAAAGCGCGGCGTTGAGTTCCGCCGCAAGCAAAAAACAAAAGCATCAGGTTTACAGATTTCCTCCTATTATGTGGTGAAGTTAAAAAAAAGCGTGAACCTGCTTAATTTATTAAACTACTATTTTGAACTTTTAGCTTAAATATAATAAATTTTAAAGTACTTTTGCATAGAAATTGTATTTTATTTAAAATTTACAACTAAATTTCCTTGAAATTTGCAACATTGAAATAAGTTTATGCTGTACATAAGGTAAATCTAAAATAGTATGAATACATCAATAAGTACCAATATAAATGCAAATGCGTCAGTCTTATGAATACAGTGCATTTGAAAGCTTTAGATGTACCATTGTACATAGATATTATTTATAAAGCACTCATTTTAAGTACTTATTTAGAAAAAAATAAAAAAAATAAATTAGCTTCACGCTGTATCCCGCACACAGCAGGGTAGGCAGAGGGAACCTAGTGTTAAGACACTCCGTTCCCCACTTTCTGCCGAATTCTGGAGGCATTGCGTGTTGAGTAGCAAAACTCAACGCCGCGCTTAACCTCGACACCAGAGCGAAGAAATGGAAATATAAATTTAAGTAAATATTTCATCTCCTTGAGTGGGGATCGAACCCACAACCAGTCGGTTTTGCAGTCACACCTCGTGCCGCTGCGCCACGACCGGCCTCACTTATTTAGAAAACGTATTAAAATTTAAACGTAGTGGTTTCTAGGAGGCGCGGGTTCGAGTCCCGCTACGTTAAAATATATAGTTTATATGTTTTCTAAATAAATATTTTTCTTTCCTAGGTGTGGAATAACACTTTAAAAATGATTAAAACTGTTTTAAGTATTGAACTTTCTTTCCTGTGAATATTAAGGGATTTTATGTTCAATTCTTTTTCCGTTTAGTTTTTTTTTTTTAATTTGAAGATTTGATAGAAGTGTCTCTCTTTCTATATTAAAATATAGTAGTATTGAGACTAATTTGATTATTTATTTAAAAAAAAAGTACTTAGGTACCTTCATATTTTACGTTACTCTCCTGAGCTGAATATTGAGTTTTATATGAAGAATAGAGGAATGAAAGTAAAAAAAAAGTTATTACTTAAATAGATTAAATAATACTTAAAAAAGCATAAAGTATTATGTAAATGTCAAGTTCAAATTATTAAAGACATCACGTAGACGAAAAAATATTATATTACTAGGATATACATAACTTCACAAATGAAGAACAGAAAGATAGGTAGTATAAGTAACAGAAATAATTTATTACTATTCTTAATACTCCCTAACAACGAAAAAATATATATATTTTAATATAAAAAAGAGGACAGTCGCGGCGCAGAGGCACAAAGTGTATACGTCACTAGTCGTGGGTTGCCACTCGAGGAAATGAAATATTAATATTTCCATTTTCTTCGCTCTGGTGTCGAGGCAAATCGTGGAGTTAAGTTCGCCACTCAACGCGTAATACCTCAAGAATTCACTGAAAATTGGGAACGGAGTGTCTTAATACTAGATTCTCTCTGACGACCCTGCTAGGTGTAGACAATGCATAACACGAAAAAAAATACATATTTAACTTAACTTTTTTCAGTTTATTAAACAAAACACAAATAAAAAGTTAAATCACTCTTTTCTCTTCCATAAATAATATTCTAAAATAATAAACACATTCCTTTATAAAAATCATATAAACATAGTCAGATTACATTTTCGCTGTGTTGTATGAATGCCACCTGAAAAGCTCTCGCGTCGCCTTCCTCAAGAGGTACACAGAGATAAGCACAAATGAGGTTTTCATTCTGTTTTAGTTTTATCTCAGGTTTCATATTAAAATCTGGTCTGGAAGTAAATCTTTGTAAGTCTTTATAATATTGTCGTAATTTTCGTACTAATATTTTAAAGATTGCTGGGTTGAGCGCGCTTATCTCTGGAACTATTAAGATTAAGAAAAAACAATATTTTTGTGTTGAATAGTATATTTATCGAGGAATTTTGATAAAGCTCTGATTCTGACCACAGTGCAACCACAGATGCTGAGGGCCTTTGTGATGGCGGGTGAAGCCGCCGATAAAAGATAGTATTCATTCAAATTAAATGAAAAGAAAATGTTACATCATTTTATTGGTTGTATAATTATACACAAATTAAGTATATTTGCATTTGACTTTACATTGCACCAATCAACCAAAATCTTATTAATAACAAAAGAATGTCAAAATCGTAAAATCAATATAGACGTAATACGTATACTTAGTGTTTAAAGGTGCTTATATTTGTATCCAAGGTTCCCTCTGACTACCTTGTTTTATGGTACAGGGTGAAGTGAAAAAAAATGTTTGGTGCTTTCCTGTTTACCCCGCTAGGGACCAAATGTGTGTAAAAAACTTATTTAACCTTAGTTTAATTACAAACTTTGCATTGTATGTATAGAGATTAGAAAGAGTACTGTATGTAGAGTTTGTAAAATATATTAATCCTTAGAGAAATCAGTAATTCTTACAAAGAACTACGAAGGAAAGTTTGCTTTAGAGCTATTTTTACTTAAGATCTAAAAAGCTTTGTATCATTTTTTTGTTTATAAAAACATATTTTTCTCGCCAATATTAACTCGTCTGCCACTCAACATGCAATGTCTCTAGAATTCGTCGGAAAGCGAGGAACAGAAGTGTCTCAATAGGAACGGAGTGCCATAACACTTGTTTCCCAAGTTCCCTGCTATGTGCGGGATAATGCGTGAAGCAAAACGTACTGTAATCACAAGTGCTTCCCTTTCCACTGATAAAACGCTCTAATATGTAATTATATGTTCTAATATAGAACAAATTGCAGGATTAAGTCCCTATTAATGTACTTACGTGCTTGATTTGAGACGGAACCGAGTTTAATTTAGAACGGTGAGTCGAGCGTGAATGCTTGTGAGTGAAGTCGGTAATTAGATTTATGTACGATAATATGTTGGTTTCAGTAAAGGAGAGATAAGAGAATATATAAAATATTTAAATGTATTAGGAACAAAAAATTGTAGATAGTAGGATAAAATTACTCAGTATATATAAGAAGAAGCCAGTTGTTGTGCAGAGGCATAATCGTGCGACTGTGAACGCGACAGGTTGTGAGTTCGATTCCCGCTCGAGTTTCATTTCATCATTTCATTTTCTAGCTTTGGTATCGAGGTAAAGCGCGGCTTTGAGTTCTGCTACTCAAGACGCACAGCCTCGAGAATTCGACGGAAAGTGAGGAACGGAAGTGTCTTAATAGAACGGAATGTCTTAAGACTAGGTGCCTGAGTTCCCTCTGCCTACTCTCCTATGTGCGGGATACAGCGATAAGTTGAAAAAAAAGGAAAAACGATACTAAACTTGTATCTTGAAGTAAGACGTGAATGTTCTAAGATAAAAGAAAACAATATATAAAATAAATCGATTTCAACCAGATTGTATTTTTATCGTCTAAGAAATTACTAGCAATAAAATGTAGAGACAAAGTGGAGGTCATATATCCGCTATAAAACACGCCACTTGCTTTTGATTTATCTTTTAGAACGTTTGAAATAGGTTTAGCAGTATTAATTATTTTAGTATTATATTGTCGCATATAACTCTTTATATTAATATAAGTTTTTTTTATATAATATAAGTTTATGAAACATAATAAACAGTAAATGTAGGAAGTTTGCCAAAATACATTCGAGAATACTATATTTTAATCGGTTAAGCCGTTTCTGTGATTAGTGTGAACAAATGTACAGATAAACGGGCAAAATGATTAAAATTCATTGTTTTGGGTTCATTTACATTAATAAAAGCCCCCACTCTATAATATATTTTCTCTTGTATCTTCCAGGTATAGATAGCGATGAGTTACAGTTTTATTATATGTATAGGTAACAAACCAGTCGTGGGTCAAGGGCACAAAGTGCGACTTAAATCACGACTGGTTGTGGGTTCGATGCCCACTAGAGGAAATAAAATATTTATTTAAATTTCTATTTTCTTTTCTTCGCTCTGGTCAAAGCAAAGCGCAGCGTTGAATTCCGCCATTAGGCACAAAAGAAAATGGGGATCGGAGTGTCTTAACACTATGTTTCTTTTGCCTATCCAGCTGTGTGCGGGATTTTTAATTTTTTTATATATAATATATATTATAGTACGAACTTTTAAATAAAGAGAAAAGTAAAGGAAAATTTTAGAGGTGGGTAAGAGAATGTGGGGAAAAATGTGAAGCTATCTGCCTGTATAAGAATTTTATACAATTTTAACAATATGTTTACAATTTTTTCTTATTCCAATTTATTATATTCTCATTATTTATGTTGATTTAACCATAGCTTTATGTTTAAATGTACCATACATTTTATACATATAATTGACTGTTTTTATTTCGAAGAAATGAAATATTTAATATTAGATATACTCGCAATTTCCCCGTTTTGGTAACGAGGTAACGCGTTCAGCACGCAATGAACTCGGCGAGAAACGTAGAGCGGTAGGGTCAGGTTCCCAGGTTCCCTTTGTCAGCTAAACCTATGTAATAAACTTTCTTAACGTCTACGTTGCTATAAAAAACAGCGAGGCTGCAGGCTATTCACTATTTGTAAGTTTCTATGTAGTATTTTTTTTTTCAAATTTTAACCAAATTTTACTTTATCATAACGATATATACTTAATATTCTTATAAAGTGTCCCAACAACGAATGTTACAATTTAGAGACACTTCCACCTAAACCCAAAAGCTTAAATATTTCATTAACCTTTTGAACGAAAAAAAATATATTTTAATTTTCATATCAAAACCCTTAATATTCACAGGAAATAAGCCTCAATACTTGAAAAGAGTGCTCTACAAAGCGGAATGCATCCTATATAATGTTTATGTACATATAAAGTGTATGAAGGCATACATACATATATTCATATGACTGACGCATTTGCATTTATATTATTGGTATTGGTATTGGTACTTGTTGTATAAGTATAGAGATTTAGACGAAATAGATTTAGAATATATTGATAGTGGAAATTCTGTAGAAAATTAGTTTTGTATTTAGATACTATTCAATTTCATAGCAAAATTTCTATATGGCTATTATATTTTTAACTTTACACTGTATCCCGCATATAGCAGGGTAGGCAGAGGAAAATTAGTAGCCTAATCTTAAGACACTCTGTTCGTCATTAAGGAACTGGGAACCTAATGTTAAGATACTCTGTTCGTCATTAAGGAACTGGGAACCTAATGTTAAGATACTCTGCTCGTCATTAAGGAACTGGGAACCTAATGTTAAGATACTCTGCTCGTCATTGTCATTAAGGAACTGGGAACTTAATGTTAAGACACTCTGTTCCTCATTAAGACACTACTCCTGAGGCATTGTCGAGGAAATGAAAATATTATATTTTTCAAATCCTTCGAGTGGGATCTGAACCCACAACCGTCGCGTTTATAGTCGCACGATGGCTCCAAATGAAAAGAATATATAATTCTACATAAAAAAAAATAATATTGTGTTATCTAGTTTCTCTCCATACCTAATTATTTTAAATACATACAAATGGATCAAATAATACATGCTTATAGAAAATGACACCGCAAAGCTAGCCAGGTGGAAAAAGCAATATTAATATCGCCGATTGATTTTGAACCACAAATTCAAACTTACTAAAACTAATTTAATATTAGATTTCGTAACTAATAAATTTTCATGTTATATTAACACTAGCTTGCACCTGCAAATTCGTCCCCGTGGCCAAATAGCAGCGATTAAGAATAGGGAAGGAAGGTGGAGGATCGGAAGCTCCGGGGTACCCTGGGGGAGGTCTATGGCCAGCAGTGGACCTGAACAGGCTGATTTGATAAGAATAATGAAGCCAGTCGTGGCGCAGGGGCACAACCCCTCGAGAATTCAGCGGAAAGTGAGGAACGCAAATCTCTTAATGCGAATGGAGTGCCTTAACAACAAGTTGCCAGGTTTCCCCTGTCTATCCTGCTATGAACATACTACTACCGAATACAGCATGAAACTAAAAAAAACACATTCTAGGTGACTGACGTAACTTTGACATTTAAACCATTGATATAGTGTTTATTATATCATTGGATAATTACATTTTTTTTTTCAATTTAAACCAGTTCCTATTATCTTTTGTTAACGCATTAACGCATGCAAAAAAACAAACTTCAGTTTTGTAACATCAGTATTTATTGTGTATTTTCACACTCAACAACGTCAACTATTGATATAATTAATTTAAGTAGAAGTAATTTTATATTTAAAAGATCTGTCGTTGTTTTTTTCTATATTTTTAGATTTTTTTTAAATAATTAACTCTTATGATATCTGAGTTATTCAAGAGCGGATCAGATTTCATCACTATGGTCTTCCTATATACTACTATAATATCTAAAGTATATCCAAAAAAAAAAATTAAAAGTCACTGTGGTACGTTCTCATAGAATCCGGAAACCACTGACCATACTTTGCATTATATTTCAAAATTTATCTTCGAAATCGTTAAAAATCTTTGTTACATTAAAAAACGCTAGTGTTTTCGACTTTGGGCATAGGTATTAGGTATTAGTATAGGTAGTATTAAGTATTTTGAACTTGAATATTAGGTACGTATAATCAAAACAAACCCTTATCCACTTACCACTTTAGTTTAAGACTCGTATGTCGCGCCTCTTTCATTTATATCATTTACATGAACCTATTCGATCGATTTCCAAATCACCATTTCTACAAAACTAAAAACATCACATAAAAAACGATAACACAATAAACGAAAACACAAACCAAAAATTTCATCGCGTAATGAATTTCATTTCATATAATTTTAACTATTTTTTAATAAAAAATATTTAACATTCTGATATGAGGCATAGTAAAGTTTCCATTTACCCGCATGTTAGGTGAAGAGCAATTGTGTCGTGAGAGCTGCGCACACAGACAGACACACACGCGTACACTGTAGTTGAATACTTGCTGTATTTCCCTCATGGAAATACCTTTCTTTTTAGTATTTCGAAAATTAAACTTTAGAAAAGTATGGAATTTTCATTTTAATATGATGGCTTTGCGTGTCGGTACAAATAAGATTTCTCTTGTAAAATTTAAATAAAACAAAGATGTTTGTTGTGTTTTGAATACGTGAACGTAAGGTTAAGGAACGTTTATTTTCGTGGTCATAGCATTTGGGCGGTTTCCAAGAGGTGCAGGTTTAAATCCCGCTGTATATTTTTTTATACGTTTTTTATAAAGGACTTTTTTTTGTTTGTTGATTCATCACATTTGTATATTTAAAGGCTGACCTGGCTGGCTGGTATTTCTGCAATTTTTTAATATATTGCTTTAGCTTCAGCAGCAACTTCTCTAGTATGCAAATTAGAATTTTTTATCGCTATTCATAAGAGTTTAGCCAAAAAGAAAACACCGTGACCTTTGACTTTTAAATGCATAATGCAAAGTCAGATAAAGGGGTCCTAAGAATATTTAAAATATAACCAATATAAATTTAAAATGTTACACTATTTACTTACAATAACGTAACACACAAAAAAAAGAAAATAAAATAAAATAATATTATTTTCAATTTTATGATATGTTTCGACGATCTGTAAGCTTGGCGTTAAGTTCTGTCATTTAACATGAACTACAAAAATATGTACGGTATGTGGCCATACTAAAGTTAGAACTAAAATATATATGTTATTATCATTTCGTTACAGTAGATTTAAGAAATTCTACTACCTACTTATCTATTCTATACTTTTCCACCCCTATAGTCAATTGGGCAATCTTTAGATAACAAAGCTCTTAAATCAACAAACGATTGATTAATTACTTCTTTATTTGTAAATTAGTATCAATTAGAAAAAATAAAATAAAAATAAATCAGCTTCACGCTGTATCCCGCACACTGCAGGGTAGGCAGAGGGAACCTAATGTTCCGTTCCCCGCTTTTTGCCAAATTCTGGAGGCATTGCGTGTTGAGTGGCAGAACACAACGCCGCGCTTGTCCTTGACACTAGAGCGAAGAAATAAAAATATAAATTTAAGTAAATATTTTATCTGCTCGAGTGGGAATCGAATCCACAACCAGTCGGTTTTACAGTTACACTTTGTGCACCTGCGCCACGACTAGCCTCAAGGTCAAGGGCCTTAGTTCTTTTTATTTAGGATCTATATTTATTGTCTTTTGTATTCACTTGTACACAATGAGACAAAAGTCCAAAAATATTGTAAAGAATATAAATAAAGAATAGTGTATGACGAAGCATTAACATAATAATAATAAAAAAAACCAATAACTGTTTCTAAAAATTAGTTTATTATACTACTAGCGGCCCGCCCACGGCTTCGCCCGCTTAAAATACATGATTATTGATTTAAGCAGAATTGATTGACAACTATAATAAAATAAATAAATAAATCAGCTTCACGCTGTATCCCGCACACAGCAGGGTAGGCAGAGGGAACCTAGTGTTAAGACACTCCGTTCCCCACTTTCTGCCGAATTCTGGAGGCATTGCGTGTTGAGTGGCAGAACTCAACGCCGCGCTTAACCTCGCCACCAGAACGAAGAAATGGAAATATAAATTTAAGTTAATATTTCATCTCCTCGAGTGGGGATCGAACCCACAACCAGTTGGTTTTACAGTCACACTTCTTGCCGCTGCGCCACGACTGGCATTGTT